>JARQZK010000058.1:75000-165000 GCA_030704885.1 Cynegetis impunctata | reverse complement strand
ATTTATTCGAATAGTTGTTGCCTGTGATCTATTTTTAACTCTTGATAATTATTAGCAATAACAGGCTGGTTGAATCTTGAAAAACTCGATTTTAATAAAAAAATTTTGACGTTCCACTATGATATTCGTAATTGAAATTTCTTTGACATTTATTGATTTTAAAAAATTGAAAAAAAACAGGGCTGCTTAGTAATATGCTATTCAGTTCAATATTAACATTCAAAATTGTTATCACCAGATGGTAAGGGAAACCAAAGAAACCCTCACCTACGCAATGTTTGAAAATAATAATAAAAGGGTACTATTTATCTAACAACAAAGAAATGAGTCATGGGAAAACATTAAAGAAGTGGAGTAGAATTATCGGTAATAGACGCTTATATGGAAGCAGCCGTTTGAACGTGTTTCGGACTCTTTTGGTCCTCATCAGAACGGCGTAAGCCAAGTATTGGATTGAAAATTTGAAGATGAAAAAAAGTACAACAAACAAAATCCTTAGATACGGAAGATAATCACACAATTGTGGTTTATTGTCTGAAACTCTCGGTATGGGAGATTTGGTCAAACTTTGCCACGGAGGCGATTAATTGCTATCCGCGAGATCTAAGAACGAGTAAATAAACAATAACAATGAAATTTAGTTGCTGGAAAAATATAAATAGGTAGAGCAAAATTATCGGAATAGTTTCGTTTTATATGAAAGTAGCCGTTTTCAAAGTAATTTATTATTTATTTTGAATTTAAAATCTTTTACAAAGGGGTACGTACAGTTATAACAAAGTTTAAAACCCTCAGCTTAAGTTTAGGATCATTGCCATATTTTCAGCTTGCAATATTTAATTAATTTATTCGAATAGTTGTTGCCTGTGATCTATTTTTAAACTCTTGATAATTATTAGCAATAACAGGCTGGTTGAATCTTGAAAAACTAGATTTTAATAAAAAATTTGACGTTCCACTATGATATTCGTAATTGAAATTTCTTTGACATTTATTGATTTAAAAAAATTGAAAAAAACAGGGCTGCTTAGTATATGCTATTCAGTTCAATATTAACATTCAAAATTGTTATCACCAGATGGTAAGGGAAACCAAAGAAACCCTCACCTACGCAATGTTTGAAAATAATAATAAAAGGGTACTATTTATCTAACAACAAAGAAATGAGTCATGGGAAAACATTAAAGAAGTGGAGTAGAATTATCGGTATAGACGCTTATATGGAAGCAGCCGTTGACACGTGTTTCGGACTCTTTGGTCCTCATCAGAACGGCGTAGCCAAGTATTGGATTGAAAATTTGAAGATGAAAAAAGTACAACAAACAAAATCCTTAGATACGGAAGATTACGAATATCATAGTGGAACGTCAAAATTTTTTATTAAAATCGAGTTTTTCAAGATTCAACCAGCCTGTTATTGCTAATAATTATCAAGAGTTTATATATATATATATATATATATATATATATATATATATATATAAATTTTTATTCAATGTTTTTACATAGTTTTAAAATGGAATAAAATTTGGACTGAGAAGCAATCTGCAGTAGAGCTCACCATCAAAATTAGAATATGTTTCTGATTGTTCAGTAAGCACTTGGTTTATCATAATCGAATAACTTTATATATTGCTACTACACTATATGATTCCTTGACACTATACTCAGTGATTATTGTCTGGAATACATAACTACTGGCGGCCTGTTATGTTCTTTCATGCGGAAACAAATTCGAAATTATCTCGAAGCTAATATTTACTTATTCATATTTGACACGGTATACATCTTTAAATAAACAAAAAATATGTTTTCGTTGGAAAAAGTTGCAGGAAAATTTTGAAATAAATCACAGTATCACTTGTTGGTCTGATACAACAAAAACATATGTATACGCATATGATAGAGAACAATATGAAACAGTGTCAACGAATTACTTATCTTTTTTAAATAATAATGTTTCATCAAACAATCACATCTTGTTTCTTATATCCTGCAAGCTCTGTCAGTATACAATTTTCAGTAGTTTGACAATAATTGAAGAAGCAGCACAAATAATTTCACAACTGAAAACCAGTGGCGGATCTAAAGAAAAATGCCCCATGGGCAACCTTGAGTAAGGTCCTTAAAGTACCCCCCCCTCCTACTATAAGCCTTAAATTTTTAAAATCATGTTAATATGGGTAATATAGAATTATTCGATTCATGAAGAAACGAAACAGAAATTAAGTAAACAGCTCGAAAGATATATAATTGCAAAAAAAATATCTAATAGCATAAGAACATGTAAAAGTGTGAAAGTGAAAACAGGTATACATGTATAAAAACAAAGATAGTTGAGATACAATATACGATAAAATACAGGTATAAATATATTTCAACAGAATTTGCGCCCCTTCTAACCTTCAAATTTGCAAAATAGTCTATGACTGACTCTAAATCCAATGCTTCTGCTACTTTTGTCTCGACATACAACATGCTGAAATTGCTTAATGTGTTTTGAAGAACTCGTAATACGTTCCACACTGGCTGTGCATACTGGAAGCGTTAAAAAAATTCTCAGAAAGACCAAAAATTCTGGTAAGCATTCTTCTAGATTTTTCTTCAATATTCTAAATAGTGTTATACGCACCAGTTATGGGTGACGGTTTCAGTTGTGAAAAACACGTTTTGGAAGCATTGGCTTTCTCTTCTCAGATCATCAGTTGCGAATTTATTTTTTTCATTCAGCTCTTTCAATATCTTTTAATTGTTTCTTATATCAAAAAACCAACTATATCATTAATTTCAGTCTTTAGTGATAGCTCGCTGCACATTCTGTCCATAGTCGCAAAGTATCCAACTCTATGTTCATTGGCAGTTCCTAGAGCGGTGCGTTTTTCTCGCTGTACCGGAAGACCTGCCTCATCATAACCTAGTTCCATCCAAAATAAATTTGCTTTCTCAATAAATGAATTGTATGATTCCTCGTGTCTCATTTGTTTAACATTTTTCAAAAATGTATAGAGTGTCCTCTGAGCGATGAAACTATCGGGTATTTTATTTTGCAACAATCAATTGAGATGTATTAATAATTTTAAGGACAGAATTGCACTATAACAATTCATGTGGGAGGTCCGATCCATTAAATATAATATTGTCTTCGAAGCAAGAATGTAATCCCATTCTGCGGTTGCTCTTTATGTTTCTCCAGCTGAACAATTTTTTCAAAATTGAATAAAACTGCCTCCACGGTTTTTGGGCGCGATGCCCATCGCTTAGTACTTAAACTTTTCAGCTTTATATCTCGGTTTGAAAGCTCTGCTTCATTTTCCTCTCATGCTCATTGCGTGTTTGAAATATGTCTTTCCAAATCCTTAAGAATCTTAACAACCAAATTTGGTGTCTTCTGTGTCGCTTCTAATAAGTTATTCCAACGTCGGTGTGCGTGGGCAAGTCCTTTGAAGGACTAGCATTGTTTTCTGCAGCATGAACTAGAACTAGATTGATTTGGTGAGCGACAAAATGACCATGTGATTAATACCAATTTCTCTAGAAATTAGTATAGTACGATATTCCAACAGTATTATTGTTATGACTAGACTTCTGACCGGATATGGGTCCCCAAGAAATTTTTTTTAAGAAAAAATCATTTTTTAGTTAAGGGAATGCCTACTACGCCCACCGTTAAATCCGCCACTGCTGAAAAAATCCGCCGCTGCTTATTCAGCAGAAGTAGATGGGGGGAACACACATGGAAATATTGATAATAGAAGACAGTGACTAATATAATATATTATTTCGAGGCAGTTGCCTTGAGGCGTTCAATAATATATTGAAATAAACATTATGAATGAATGTATGAAAATACGTTCATTGATCCTTCTGGGGGGGCTTGTACATTTCTTTTTCCTAGCTAAATCTTTTCATTGTGGGAAGTTATAAGGTTTAGCAGCCTTCTTCAATCCTGGCTTTACTTAATTACTTTTTTCTAACATTTACATTTATAATAAAAAATCCTAGTTTTTCTATATATGGGACGAATGCGTCTGCAACCGACTTTAGTTTCTAATTACGTGTCATTCGGTCCAATGTCAATATTTTTCAACAGATATCAGATGGTAAGGGAAACGGGGAAACTAAAGAAAACCTTTACCCACGCAATGTACTGAATAATCTCAATTTATGAAATATGGTTTGACAATATTGGATATTACAATTGCGAACATTTCAGTCGCACTAACCTAACCGCAATCGGTTTTTCGGAGACGGGTTTTTATTTTTGAGCATTTTTAAATAAACTTTGAATGCCACAATATTTTAATAGTTTAGAATAAAATGCACCTATTCGAGAAATCGAAAAATTACTAAATTGATAACCCTCCAAGCGAGCTGGCCAAAAGAGTTATATCACTGAAGAAATCATTAAAATATTCGGTTTTCAAATTAGATTATATCCGATTAATGACGACAAGTATATTTTATATACTTTTGGTTCCTTTTATACTTCGAAGTGTTACGGTCACTGTGGTACTAAATCTTATATTCATCATAATAAATTATTATAGGATTTTCAGTTTTCTCCACAAACTTTCGGTAAAATAGATAGTTAGAAAAGCAGCTTCGTGTTTAATTGGTTTCACGAAAATATTCTCATCAAGTGTAAGAAAATAGAGGCAAATATGAATGATTTTTCTCGAATCTATTGTCTTTACATTCAGGAGAATGTATTAAGTGCTACTTCGCCTTACGATCATTGTTCTTATCCAAACACCTCTCTAGAACCTCAAAAATCATCTTATATGAGACCATCGTCAGACCTATTGTAGCATATGCATGTGAAACATGGACCATGACCGTAAATGATACTCTAATCCTAAGACGTTTTGAGCGGAAAATACTCCGAAAAATCTACGGTCCCTACCGCCCTGACCCAGAAACAGGCCAAAACAGAATAAGAACTAACGCTGTACTAGCCCAGTTGTACAATAGCCCGGACATCGTACAAGAAATAAAAGCAAACAGGCTGAGATGGACTGGCAACATATAAAAGGAGTCAGAACACAAGACTCGTTCAATCTGTATGGTAGGAGGCCACCCAAGGAAAGAGGCCGCTAGAAAGACCTAAATTGAGATGATGAGATAACATAAAGAAGGACCTCTCAACTCTGGGAATCGAAGTAAATAGATGGCAGGAAATTGCAGTAGACCGTAACAGATGGAGACAGGTAGTACTGGCAGCAAAAACCCACCCTGAGTTGTAAGGCTACGGAAGAAGAAGAATGTATTATTCTTATTTCAAGTTTATTACACTTTAATTCAAGTTCGGAATACAGAATGATTACATAAAAAGAACTAGGAAAATAATTTAAAAATTATCAAACAACTTTCCAAGGGAGCTGGTTATACGTATTCCGCAACGCAAAATCAGCATTCACAATCCAACGGTGAATTATATAAATCGTCAAGTCACTCCGACTCAAACTCTGCATACAGCTGTTTCGATCTTATTAGATCTCATCAGTGCAGCTTATTTGACCCAGAGTGAATTAACAAATTTCTAATTGATCCTAATTATAATTCGTGGCCGGAAGCACTATTTGGATAACAATCCAGAGCGCCTTCCACCAAAGATATTGGAAGCCCACAATTCACCGTTCACCGATATCGAAAATGCAGAATTCCGTCGCGAGAATACGTACCTCCTGACATGGACCTACTCTACGACAGTGGCTTATATGATTCCAGAGCACACTAACATACTGTTTTAAAAACTCTGGATATGCTCACGAGAGCGCACTCTCATATAATCAGCTCCCTTGGAAAGTTGTTTGATTATTTTTAAATTATTAAAGAATTTTCCTTGTTCACTTTATGTAATGTATGATTGATATTTTATAAATAAACATATATTTGAGGTTTGCAAAAAGATATCACCGAATGTTGAAACTCAATAGTCTAGTCAACAAGTGCATTTTTGTTCAACTTTCTTCAATAGTCTCGGAAAAATATGAGCTAGGTGTCATTCGATTCGGAATAGGATGTAGATATTTGTACAATAAAACTGAGACGCTTACTGGATAGATGAATGAACAATGATTCGGTGGCAAAAAATTTATATCACGATTTTTCAATTAGTTATGCAATTGTTAATTATTAATTTTTTTTGGCTTGAACATGAAAATTGTAAGCTTTTTTATAACTGTTCAACTATAGGTATGAGATTGTTTTCCTTTCATGGAACTATTTTTAAAAGGCTTCAAAATAGATCCCCGTTGAAAAAATTGAAAAATTTGTCAGTTTTTTATTAACAATATACTTGAGTGCAAAATAAAAATGAAATTTTTTTAATTAATTTCAAAGAACCGTTCCTTATAATCGGAAGCTGCATAAAAATGATTTTTTTTTATTTTCATGTCCTATTGTATGTAAATTTTTTACAAGCAAATGAGATGTTTTTAGGGGAATAAAAAAAAATTTATGATTAATCAATTTTTTTAATTTTGCAACTACGTAAATTATTAATAAAACAATGAAAAATAGAATATTTCAGATTTTTTTATCGGTGATCTATTCAGAAGCCTGTCAAAACTAGCTCCAAGAAAGAAAAAATCTCAGATTCACAGTTCAACAGTTATTACACTTGCAATATTCTTGTTCAAACAGAAAAAATTATTAATTAAGTATTGTATAAGTAATTTAAAAATAGCGATAACATTTTTTTTTCCACTGACTTATTGTTTATTCAACTAACCAGTTAGTGCCTGAAATTTTTCATTTCTTAATTTTCGTACTTAATATGGTTAAATAATGTGTATTGAGTGTCCTAAATGGGCCTGTTTTGCGCAAGCCAGATTCGCTGTTTTCGGCTGTATTTTTACCCCTCTGAGAAATTTATAATTATTGATCCTACAGTTCCGAGAATTGAAATTTTCTTTCAGGAAATTTCCTCCTCCTTCTGAATCTTTTTTTATCAAAAATTTCAAATGGTTTTTGAGATATTTGCAAAAAACCAAACCCGTCTCTTTTGTATCAGTCAATTGTTTATAACTTTTACAATTTTCGCGAGCGGAACTTTATCTTTTTCAAAATACATTTACATTCTATTCAAAATCGAATGACACCTAGTTTATATTTTTCCGAGACTGCTGAAAAAAGTTGAACACAAAAGCACTTGTTGACTGGACTACAATACCTACTTGCCAAAAAAACAAACGTTATATTGACAAGATTTTGAATCATTTGATACTAGTAACATTATTCAAACATAAATTGTCAGTGTTCTTTTCATGAAAACAGTCCTATAGAGTAATTGAATAATCTCAGTCGTTCTATTTATGATTCAATTCACCTTTTTTTCGAAAGTTTTCTAGGTCATTCAATTATGTTCATTAATAGACAAGTTTTTCTCTTCCATAAAGCTTTATTTATCATTTACTTGACATTACATTCATTGAATTCAATTTTTTTGAGATAACCATTTAATGCACTGTTTCCGTACAATTTATTTTGCGAGGCTGTTTTATTTCAAGAATGAGCCGAATATTGAAAAATACATCCGTATACACAATATCAGGGAATAATAATCAGAAACGTATAATGATTAAATTTACTGAAATATTAAAGAATTTTGTTATGTATTTATGCCAATTTTGATTCATGTAATCAAGTAATAAAATGATATGGAGAGGTTTTATTTCACTGCATATTATAATCCTCCAAAATTTTTATAGCTGAATGTTTTATTCGTGAAAGACCCATTGTCTCAATTAAATGAAATGAAAGAATATCGTTCTGCAAGCAGTAAAATTTTTACATTATAAAAAGCCAAATGTCAATTGAAAATTTTTTTTTGTATTTTGATATCAAGAATGAAAATATTCGATTCACTAATGTTAATTATTTATTATTTATCAATCATTTTGTAGTGGAGGACTAATATGTAGAGAATATTATCTAAATCTAGTAGGAAAAGAATAAATGAGTATTGAATTTACGCTAATAGAAAGGGAGATTTCCATAACGCTAACCATTTAATTGCTTAGAATATTATTTACATATTAGAACCAAAAGTTCAAACTAAAATTTTTCAGGAGCATTAAAAATAAATAGTCAAAAGAGTTTCTCGAATTGACTTTATAATAAATTGGATATGAACAGTTCATTACCTCTTATCAACACGAAGAATAACAAACTGAACAACCAGAATGAATTTTCCAAATTGTTTATTATGCTCTGAAGAAAAATGCACTATGTAGTTCAGTTTGAGAGTTGTATCTGAACTGAAAGTTGCACCTTAACTGAAAGTTGCACCTTATCTGAAAGTTGCACCTGAACTGAAAGTTGCACTTGAACTGAAAATTGCACCTGAACTAAAGTTGCACTTAAACTAAAATTTTCACTTTTGCGAATATCGTTAAGGTAGCTAATATGACCTATTTCAAGAATGACATTCAAATAGAGCAACGGATGTTAACTCGAAATGAAATCCTTCATGTTCAGTTGCAAAATATAAATAGACAATCTTTGATATCTATTTATTATTTCGAAACGAATGCGAAGGACGAATTGATATTTGGTGCCATAAAATTACCCAAAAATATTAAAAACTGAATTACAATTATAATCTTTTCAAAATATATTAAACTGTATAATTAAGTAATTGTAGAATAAATAAATAACTAGCTTAGGACCTCTTCTGAAGTCTTGATACTCAAATTAACCAATAATTAATTAAAAATTTGGAAAATTAAACTGAGAGCATATTCATGATGATGCATACCAAGTTAGATGAATTTCATCGCTTCAAACTTTTCAAGATTTGAACTAGGCACAGCCACTAGAATAAATGGAACACTTCTCGAAGACACATCAACTTTGCGTTGTGTATTAGGTAAGACATTTTGCCAAGCTTATTGACCCTATATAACTGAGCGGAGGGGACAGTTTTCAATTAGGTTTAATATTTAACAATAAAATAGTATGCCAAATACTGGTCATCATCTCTTCCATTATGCACCTTTCATATGTAATCTAATTTATAAGCCGTCCTCAAAGACGTATAATTCAGATTATTGAAAGATTTAAATATAATGCATATTCATAAAGCATTCGTACTATTCATATAATACCTATTTAAATCATGAAGAATACATAAAGTGAACATAAAAAATTCTTTAATAATTCAATAATTATGAAACAATTTTTCAAGAGTGCTAGTTATACGAATTCCGCAACCCAAAATGTGCATTCACAATCCAACAGTGAATTATAGAAAACGTCAAGTCACCCCGACTCAAAATCTGCAAACAGCTGTTTCGATCTCATTAGATCTCATCAGTGCAGCTTATTTGACTCGGAGTGAATGAAAAAATTTCTAATTGTTCACCAATACAAATCGTGGTAGAAAACACTATATGGATAACAACCCAGAGCTCCTTCCACCAAAGATATTGGAAACCAACAATTCACCGTTTAGATCGAAAATTCAGAATTCCGTTGCGAGAATACGTACCTCCTGACATGAAGATATTCACTTTACAACAGTGGCGTATATGATTCCAGAGCACACTACCATAGATTTAAAAAAAACTCTATCGCAGCGAGCTGCATTAGAAGAGCAGGTTTTCATAACGTATCCAGTTTTAAGAATATACTCATTAAATTATGATTTTACCTACTCACAAACTTTCAACAATATTGCTACAAAATTGCGCCTTCTGTCGTGTAAACAAGATTTATTTCCCCCCCAGTGGGGTCAACCCCTCAACCAATTCGAACCAAAAACAACGTCATCTAAGAAATCATGCGAAACTACCTATTTACTAACCTTCGACCCTATTGCTTCAAAATTGCGACCTTCATCGTGTGAACAAGATTTATTTGCCCCCAGGTGGCTCAAGCCCCCAACCAATTAAAACCAAAAACAATCCCATCCAAGATAACATACGAAACTACCTATTTACAAATTTTCAACCCTATTGCTACAAAATTGCGCCTTCTGTCGTGTAAACAAGATTTATTTGCCCCCCAGGGGGGTCAAGCCCCCCACCAATTCGAACCAAAAACAGTCTCTTTCAAGATATTATACGAAACTACCTATTTACAAATTTTCAACCCTATTGTTTCAAAATTGCGCCCGTTATCGTGTAAACAACGCTAAAATACATACATACGAACATAATATACATATATATATATATATATATATATATATATATATATATATATATATATATATATATATATATATATATTTATTATATTTATATATATATATATATATATATATATATATATAGAGAGAGAGAGAGAGAGATATGAAATTGAGTTTTTAGTGCCAAGCATCATAAAAAGTCATGAAACTAAAAACTATTTTGGTCCTAGGTCCAACTTTGCTAATCGCACCCAATTTAATAAGCAGGTTTTCAAAGTGAAAACCTGCTAAAAAACACGGGGTGACTTGACGTTTTCAATAATTCACCGTTGGATTGTGAATGCAGAATTTGCTTTGCGGAATACCTAAAACCAGCTCCCTTGTTCAGTTTAAGTAATGTATGAAATTGACTATGTTCAAAAAGTATGTTTTTCATGATTTGATTGAATCATGCGTGAGCAGCAGAGCTCCGTCACTAAGCACGTATTTTCCCCTCATTTTTAGTGGTATTTTATCACATAAAATACTAAAATACATACTATTGAAGTGTATCGAAGGAAAGGAGTCAGGTGCGGAAATATTTTTTCATCAGTTTCAGACCTCCTAGACCACGATTTTCGAAAAATTTGTCATCTCTGATATATATATATATATATATATATATATATATATATATATATATATATATATATATATATATATATATATGTATATATATATATATATATATATATATATATATATGTATCATATATATATATATATATATATATATATATATTTATTTATATATATATATATATATATATATATATATATATATACCTATATATTTATAATATATATATATATATATATATATATATATGTATATATATATATATATATATATATCTTCTTCTTCTTTCTTCTAATTAGGCATAATATCTGCTCTTATCGTAACTCGCTTTATGGAGGTAGATTGTCGCTCCAACGTTTTCGAGGCCTTCCTGTGCTTCCCCTCCCCGAAGGTGATTTATCTCTGGCACTATTCGTTCTTCTGTCCTACGTGTGATATGGTCATTCCACTCAATTTTCTGTTTGTCTGATATCCGCGCTTCTTTCCCTGTCCCGTAGTGTTTTTCCAGTTATTCTCCTTATTATCCTCATCTCTGTTGTTTCCATAATTTGGCTTGTTTTTGATGTTTCGGGTCTGGTTTCTGCCGCATATGTCAGTATGGGTCTAATAGCAGTTTTGTAAATACGGGATTTTACTTCTTTTTTCAGGTGCTTGTTACGGAATATTGTGTCGTTGATTTGTGCAGCCGTTCTTGTTGCTTTGATGGCTTGGACTCTTACTTCTGGTTCTATGTCTCCGAAGCTAGAAATTTCTATACCCAAGTATCTGAATTTCATCTCTTGTTGTACTGTCTTGTCATCTACCACTTATTTACATCTCATAGGTGTTTTAGATGTGGTCATGCATTTCGTCTTAGATATTGATATTGTCATCCCGAGAGTTTTAGGAACTGTGTTAAATGTATAAAGGAGCCTCTGCAGCTCATCTTTCTTTTCCGCTATCAAAACTGCACCATCAGCGTAACATAGGATTTTTACCTCTCGATTCCCCATTCGGTATCCTCGTTTGCTGCGTAATTGTCTTATTATTTCGTCCATGATAATGTTGAATAGTAATGAGCTCAGTGAATCTCCTAGTCGTATACCCCTCTCTACGATTATTGATTCTGTGAATTCGTTGTCTATCTTTGCCTGTATTCGGTTATTTCGGTAAATATCTATAATATATATATATATATATATATATATATATATATATATATATATATATATATATATATATATATATATATATATATATATATATATATATATATATATATATATATATATATATATATATATATATATATATATATATATATATATACGAGGGTCGGCTTAAAAGTAATGCACATTTGCTTGTAACGAGAGAACAAAATATCGCGCGTACGCTCATTCGCTCAATCGATAGCCACCATTCACCCCTCCATACGTTTCAAGTTTCGTAAAAATTGGTTGAACGGTTGCGTGTTCATACGTGTTAGAATGGAAACCCAAACACCTACTATGTGCACGCGCTTGAAACAACGTGCAGTGTTTGAATTTTTGTCAGCGGAAAACATTAGACCTAATGAAATTTATCGGCGTTTACAGGCAGTTTAAGGATCTGAAACGGTTGACAAAAGTACAGTGAGTAGGTGTGCTTTAAAAAGTAAGAATTCCGAACCTGGTAAGTTCGATAGCGCAGTGGACGACCATATTCTGCCAGTGATGATGAGGATCGTTCTCTCGTCGATAATCCCATTCAGACTGGTCACAAAATCACTCAACAACGAATCGCGGATACTTTATGAATATCAAAAGAAACAGTGGGCTTCATTATTGAAGAATTCAGCTATCGAATAATTTGTTCACGCTGAGTATTTCTTAACCTTTTAACTGCCATGTGCGTCATATAGGCGCACACGGCCTCTGCACTGAACGCCATGTGCGCCATATTGACGCACACGTATTAGAAGTTTTATCCGCTTTGTGTGTCTGAAGCGCGCACAGTTTTCGTATGTTTGTATGAGGGTATAGATAGCCCGGGCCTAGAAGAACTTTCACCAGAAATAGCCTACAGAAATAAAGTATATTTTCTGTTTGGTTTAATTTTTTATTTAGTAATATATTTTATATGGAAAACTTGAAGTGTGTGAATTTAATGAAGTTTTCACCCCTATAGATCATACAAAAACGAATATTTATGATATTTTATGTAATTTAAAAAAACATTCTTTGCAGATATGCGGTTTCTCGGGATATCCTACACATACGTAGCGTACTGTCTTGGCCATCTTCATAGCATAATTTCTACGTTGCGCCTCAGAAAATCTAGATAAAACACGCAAAGACTCGTCAATCCACTAAATAGTGGTGGGGAAACACCCGAACGGTGCAGAAAGCGTTTCAAGCACACGGCTCAAACCGATTTCTAGTTGCTCTTGCGCCGTGTTACACATTTTGTCACACAAAATGATATGCAGCATCACCAAAACAAATTAATAAAAATTACATTTTCTACCGCAGGTTACCACTAGCCATCAATTTGATACAATTTTAACAAAATTTTTGGCGCAGAGGCAGTTATATCAGAACTGCCATGGCAGTTGAAGGGAACGGATTCTAAAAATGAGTTGATCGTTGGGAGCGCTGTGTGGAGCGAAATTGATACGTGGAGAGATGAATATGCCATTTTATAGCTAAAGAATTCTCCGATTTTTGTTTTTGATTTTGTGAATATCTTTCATCATTCTCGAGTTATACGCAAGTGTGCATTACTTTTCAACCGTCCATCGTATGTATATATATATATATATATATATATATATATATATATATATATATATATATAAAGCAGAATTCTTCGTGTTATCGAAACACGTTCGTGGCAATAAAATCAAGTAAACTAGGACATTTATTTGAAACTAATCAAACAAACCTCTGGTTTGTTCACGTTATACTGGTTATACGAGTTCACGAAACATCGAAATGCCTCCATATACCTTGGACGGTGTATGTTAGAAACATTAAGTTGTTTATCACAATCAATGGAAATGATAGACAGTCTGTTTCGCCCTTATTTGGGGCTCATCAGTATCATCCATCCATCGAAAGTGATAACCAACCAAATATTTCCAACGGCCTTATATTTTCCTTCAAGTGACTATATGGCATATGAATATGACACAGCGCCACCAGTCGGAAACAAATGAACCACATCTTACAGATAGATGAAAACATTTCGGCAACGTGAACTCGTACGTCCTGACACCCGAAGGTGGTTACTATATTCGCTAAGCATTCGATAACACGAAGAATTCTGCTTTCTATTCATTTGCTGTATAAAGTATAAAATCGGAGCGCTGTTACTGGCGGTGTGTAAATGATGCATAACATCGATTTGATGTGGCAACTTTACTCTTGCTTAGCGAATATAGTAACCACCTTCGGGTGTCTGGACGTACGAGTTCACGTTGCCGAAATGTTTTCATCTATCTGTAAGATGTGGTTCATTTGTTTCCGACTGGTGGCGCTGTGTCATATTCATATGCCATATAGTCACTTGAAGAAAAATATAAGGCTGTTGGAAATATTTGGTTGGTTATCACTTTCGATGGATGGATGATACTGATGAGCCTCAAATAAGGGCGAAACAGACTGTCTATCATTTCCATTGATTGTGATAAACAACTTAATGTTTCTAACATACACCGTCCAAGGTATATGGAGGCATTTCGATGTTTCGTGAACTCGTATAACCAGCTCCGCTAGGAGGTTTGTTTGATTAGTTTCGAATTAATGTCCTAGTTTACTTGATTATATATATATATATATATATATATATATATATATATATATATATATATATATATATATATATATATATATATATATATATTTCCCGGTACATATTGACTCCAGCGGCTCTCATTGAATCTAGTGAGCTGAAATTTGCTACCTGAGATTATATCCGGTGCAGAACGAGTATCAAAATTTCGTGGTGATAATTATGTTCAAATATCATCTTGATCTGTTTCTCTGAACTAACTGAAAAATCTAGATAAAATTTTTTTTCTGGCTTATTATTATTCACTCATCTATCCAGTACATACGTGCCTAAATTTTTAATTCCTTAATTTTTATGTTTAATATGGTTAAATAGTTGTTAAAATGTCCCAAATAGACGTAACTTGCGCACGCCAGAGTACCCGTTTTTGGCTGTATTGCCTCCCCACAAAATTGTCAATATTGGACCTAGAGTTCCGGGAGTTGAGAGTTTTTTTCAGGAAATTTCTTCCACTTTTAGAATCTTTTTTCAGATTTCAAAAATCTCAATCAGTTTTTGAGATATTTGTAAAAAGCAAACCCACCTTTTTTGTTCAGTAAAATAATTTAATAAAATTTATAACTTTTACAATTTTCCAGAGTGGAACTCTATATTTTTCAAGAATCATCTACATGCTATTCTGAATTGAATGAAATTTAGTTCATTTTTTTTTTCGAGACTGCTGAAAAAAGTTGAACTGGACATTACTTGACCGTTGTAGTTATTTTGTTTTAATTATGATTTTGTTCAGTTTAACTACCAGCGTTAAAATCGGTGCAATAAATGACTTGAAGAAGTTCACTAATTAACTTTTGTTTCAGTGAAGGTATTATGAAAATATATATTTTTCATTTGAATACTTTTTCAAAAAATATTTCGTATTTGCAGTTCAGATAGAAAATTGGCTAAGATATATATATATATATATATATATATATATATATATATATATATATATATATATATATATATATATATATATATATATATATATATTTACAGTGGCGTAGATAGCTTTTTGCAATGGGGGGGGATATGACTTAGTGCGAAATTTCATAAGTTTTTCTTCTAAAGTTCTATTCTTGTTGATAAAAATAATCTTTCATGTAGATAGTACAAAATAAGCAGAAAAATTGAACTAAATTGCAAAAAATTCAAATTATTTGAATTGGAAAAAATTTATCCAAAATTAGTGAGAAATTGAATTTTATTAAATTGGATATATAAATCATTGGACATATTCTTTGGGAAATTAGTGAAGAAAATCTAGTTTTCGGCGTTTTTCGACATTCATGACTTCGTCAGCTGTAATTCCAATGTCACGATGAATTTCCAGAGCAGCCAAACCTTTCAAAAACAAAAAATTAGACAAATGAGTTTCTAATTTGCAATGAATTTTATATATTCAGAAGGGTCATTACAAGTCCACTTCTTTTATCGTGCTCCTTTGAATCGTTTCTATTCGCTTCAAACGTCGATACCGGCAGCATAGCTAATATTCTGAACAATATATTGGTATTCGAAAAAAAATTTCTAGGCAATCATCAAGCTCTAATATTGAATTTTTATCGCCTTTACGAATTAAATATTTCTTCCACACTTTCAAGTTACGAGAA
This sequence comes from Cynegetis impunctata, assembly GCA_030704885.1. NCBI lineage: Eukaryota > Metazoa > Arthropoda > Insecta > Coleoptera > Coccinellidae > Cynegetis > Cynegetis impunctata. The sequence goes on along the minus strand of JARQZK010000058.1, from coordinate 148,841 downwards.
CAGGAGGTGTGGCAGTAAGACATTTTTGATAAAACTCATCAGTTTTGATGAATTTATCAACTGCTTTGTCAATTTCGTATAAATCATGCTTGAAAAACATCGAAAATCTTTCTAATATATTTAGTCTAGTCAAACTTTTTTTGTTCAACTTTTTTCAGCAGTCTCAGAAAAATATGTGCAAGGTGTCCCTCGATTCGGAATAGCATATAGACGTTTTTTGAGAAAAATAAAAATTCGCTCGCGAAAATTGTGAAAGTAAACAATATACTGAAAAAAAGGGGGTTTGGTTCTTTGCCAATATGTCAAAAATTAATTGAGATTCTTGAAATCTGACTGAAGAAAGATTCGAAAAGAAGAGGAAATTTCCCAAAAAAAAGACTCAACTACTGGAACAGTAGGATCAATATTCATAATTTTCTCAGATAGGTAAAAATATGGCCGAAAACGGGTAATTTGGTTTGGGCAAGTCACGCCCATTTAAGACACTTCAACAATTATTTTTCCATATTGAATATGAAAATTAAGGAATGAAAAATTCAGACAGTTACTAAATCGGTCAATGAGCAATAATCCTGGGATAATAGCGATTTTTGAATTAGTTATGCAATAGTTAATTAACAATTTTTTGGTACTTGAACATAAAAATTGTATGTATGATAACTGTTCACTATGGATCTGAAAATATTCTTCATTCTTGGAGCTATTATTATAAGGCTTCAGAGTAAATCCCCATTGCAAAAATTTCAATTTTTCATTTGTTTATTGACAATTTACGTAGGTATAGTTATATATGTAAATATATAGTATAATTTTAATGATCCGTTTTTTATTATCGGAAGCTACATGGAAATGGTTTTTTCAATATTCATCTCCTATTGTTCAAAAAATTGTTATAAACAAATGTGCTGTTTATAAGAGAAGCAAGAAAAGAATGTTATGATTAATTAAAGTGCGTAAATTGTTAATAAAAAACTGAAAAATAAATTTTTTTTTAACAGGAACCTATTCTGCATTTTTTTGAAACTAGCTCCAAGAAAGGAAAAAAGTATCAGATCTATAGTTTAACAGTTATTATACTTGCAATGTTCTTGTTCAAGCAGCAAAAAACTATTGCATAACCAATTGAAAAATCGCGATAAAAATGTTTTGTCACTGGATTATTGTTCATTTACCTATCGAGTAAGAACCTGAAATTTTGAGGCCTCGGTAGCCCAGCGGTAAGGTGAACTGCCTTCTGCCGTTTGTATACCGAGGATCGTGGGTTCGATTCCCACCGCGCTCTTGGGTGTTGTATATGTCCGGTTTTCAGTGGTTAATAATAATTAAAAATGTTGGGTAATGTACTCAGATTACAAGCCCATTGGCCGTTCGGAACCGGCGTTAAACTGTAGGTCCCTCGAGTTAAAAAAAAAAAACCTGAAATTTTTCATTCCTTAGTTTAATATTTAATATAGTTGAACAATGTCTATTATTAAAGTGTACCAAATGGGCGCTACTTTTGCAAGCCAGACTAACCGTTGTCGGCCGTATTTTTACTCTGAGAAAACTATAAATATTAATCCTACAGTTCCGGGAGACTTTCTTTTAGTATATGTATTTAGATATCAAAAATATCAATTAGTTTTTGAGATAAATTTTTCTTTCAGTAAATTGATTATAACTTTTACAATTTTCAAGAACGGAACTTAAATTTTTTCAAAAACTATCTTCATGCTCTTTCGAATCGAATCACACCTTGTTCATAACTTTTCGACTCATGAACAAATTTGAACAAAAAAAGCATTTGTTGACTAGTCTATATTCTCATGATTAGTAAATCTTTCTCCAAGTCCTGAAATGGATTGAACGCTATCACAGAAAATTTTTATTTATTTCAAAATTTTATGAAGTAATTAAATTGTCAACGCCAAAAGTTACTCATATTTTGATACCTACTCTACCTCAAAAAATATTCGAAATATTAAATATTGATTGAAAATATTCTATGTAAACAGAAATTGAATCAGTCACTAGGAGCAAAGAACGTGTGTGACATGGACAATTTTATTTACCAAGGAAGAAATCAATCAAAACCTCTTCGCACTTCTTTTCTTTCCGAATTTTATACTACCTATACTATTAAACAAAACTGCTCGTGTTTTAGCTATAATACTACACCATAAAACAAAAGCTCGAGCAGTTTTGTATAATAGTAAGTACAGTATACAATTTATAAAGAAAAGAAGTGCGAGGTGATTTTGGTTGACTTCTTCCTTTCGAAATAAAAATTTTCTATTAAACCCATTTGAACTTTTTTAAACACATTTTTTGCTCAAAGTGACCGACTAAACTTACTAATTGAACATTGAATAGAATATGCTCAAAACTACCAGTTACTTCACCCAAAATTAGAAAAACGAATCAATTTCTTGATTAATTATAATGTTGAAATTATAAGTAGATATTGCACACACAATTGCACAGTCGTCACGAAAACATATCTAGATGATTTTCATATAATCGCACATACATAATACCAAAAGAGGTGATAGTGCTAAATAAATTTCATGTATACTTAAATACGTAGATACGTAAGACTTTTATTCAATTCTATTATAATTTTCGTAGGCTCATGGGGGGGGATTGATCCCCTTGAACCCCCCCCTATCTACGCCACTGTATATATATATATATATATATATATATATATATGTATATATGTATATATATATATATATATATATATATATATATATATATATATATATATATGTATATATATATATATATATATATATATATATATATATATATATATATATATATATATATATATATATATATATATATATATATATATATATATATATATATTTATATATGTATATATATATATATATATATATATATATATATATATTTATAACGTACTTATAACTTTTAATAGGTGCTTATAAAACTGGCATCACTTCCGTAGTGTTATATTCGGTCCTGTTAATCTATCTCTGTGAGAATGATTAATAAATAAAGATTTTCTCAACTTGTTAGTCTTTCTCCCTATGTTATCTTCAACTGGTGGAACATCTTTAATAATAAATAACGATCCATTATCCCATTCATTGTATGAATCGTTCAGTTCACGAGAACAGTTAAGCGGGAGTGCATTTGCACTTCAATTAATTCGAATAAATTTCTTTGTGGGAGTTTCCGGAGTAGGTACAGACGACATGTAACAAGACTAGAACTCATGTGATGATATTCGAAGAAAGAAATTATAGTCGATGTGTCATCATATGAAATATCAAATATTGGGCCAATGAAACCATTCTAACCATTTGTCAATTAATCAGTTATTAGAGTTTGAATTTCTTTTAAATTTCTCAAGGCAAATATTTGATTGATATTTATATGTAAGACTAGGGTTGCCATCACCTAAATTGATGACGCCGGACAAAAAAATTAAAAACTTCGGACATTTGGGTGATATTTAGTTCTTTCCCGGACATCCCATAAAATATATTTTTTTCGAATAAAATAAAATATCCTTTATATTTTAACTTTTTCATTCATTTAAACCGCTTGTTTGCGATATAAACAAACAACAAAAAACAAATAAAATATCTACTAATATAACACAGTTTAGAGTTCTCTCTTTTTGAGGTAATATGCTAACAAAAATAATCAGAATAACTCTTTTTTTTGTATCATTAACTTATAATGATAATTTTTGGTAGATTTAAATGGATCTAATAGACTACATTCTACATTGTAACAACAAATTATAGGATAGGTCATCTAGTTCGGTTAGATACGTTAGGTAACCAAAAGCCTAAATTATTTATTAACTATAAATTAAAAGTAAGTAACAAGTTTTACTTTTAACGAGGTCAAGTTCTTTTTACTAATTTAACTTAACTTGATATTTTTCAGACTTGCCAATTTCTGCCGAAATGTCTTTCTTTTCCATCAGGAATTTTTAAAAGAGGGGGCAACTCAAATCTTCAAAATTATACTTCATTTTGGTCGAAGGAGAAACCGTATGTGTATTTAGCAAGTTTCTCTCTGGATTTAGCTTGTATACGGCTTACAATTATAAATTAATTTTTAACTATGATTTGTTTTAAAATATTGCTCATCTTTAAATCAATCGGGATCCCCCGGACACAAAATTTGTCCGGGTTTTACCCGGACATATTTTGAAAGCCCCGTCCGGACGACCCCGGGCGCCCCCTAAACAAGGACAAATCCGGGAAACCCGGACGGATGGCAATCCTATATGAGACCTACTGTGTAATAACTGAGCGTTTAAAGGAAAAAATACAAATCGCTATGATTACTAATATCATATATGTCAATACGAACTATAAACTGCAGGCATTCAGACAAACATTGAATTGAAAATTAGAACTCAACCAGCTATTAAATGAGAAACTTGAGCATTAGAACACCGCCACTAAGATCGTATTTCACCTTCATTTTTGTTTTTTTTAATACCAACTCTCAGAATCAATTTGGAGGGGCTTGAGAGATTGAAACCACTACGGTGTACTTCCCTAACATCAACTCAAACCACTTAAGAAATATCAACCATCTAACACGACCTGGTGGAGCTGCAGACAAACAAAAATCATCAAACACGATGAAAAAATAAAAAACCTCTACATAAAAATTGCGGCGATTTGAAAAAACTAGCTAACTTTGTTTGGGGGTGCAAAAATTCTTAGGTCCATGCACCTTCCAAGAATCCCTAGGAGAACGAATTTTGTTAATGTTATAGATTGATATAGATAATCCATTTATGCATTTATCATCCCTCCGCCACACTCTTTCAGGTTGGGATAAAGTATGGAACCAAGTAAATATCTTTTGAACGAAAAGGAGAATATTTATGAAATTTTGCATGTAAGTCCAATGGCGCAAAATGCATCTGATATATAATTTTTTGTTGATAATATACTTCCGGTTGTACAAGAAATAGACCTTAAGTCGTTCATTTTAAATGGGATACCCTATATATAATTACATTTTTGGATTTTACCCAAGATTCTCGGTAGATTCTATGCATCATGTCCTATACCTAAGTCTAAGCGTTTTTGACATATTCAGGTTTTTATGTCAAAAACGACGATTGCAAACCCTAATACAATTATCTGTTGTTCCTATAAGAAATCTTTTTTTACTTACTTTGGGTTAGATTCCTTGCTGAAAAGGACCTACTTTAATAGATTTTGTATAATATAATATCATACAGAGTGTTCAAAAAATAAGATCTAAAATGATATTGAGAAAACTGACAAAAATCAATTTTTTCAAATAGAAACTCCACATTTTTTTTATTTTGTAGTATTTAGCATTTAAGAGGAAGGTAACTCTGTATGAGGTTATCTATACCTAAAATTTAAAGTTTTCGAAATATTGCCAATTTAATCTTTTTATATGGCGATTTTGCATTTAATCGTTAAACAATTAGATCTACGATAGCCACGATCGTATTTGACATTTCAAATCATCGTAATGGCACCCCGGTTAAATTATACAAACAAAAATTATTTAAACTTATTTATTATTTATGGACAATGTGATAAAATTATTTCAAGAGCATGTAATACATTTGCGACCCGACATCCTGATAAACAAAGACCATCAGCAAATACTGTTAAACGAAGTATAGAAAACTTCAAGAATATCCGAAAATTGCTATTGCAATATTTTCATTGTTAACAACTGGTTTTCTTTTGTACACTTTTGCCTTAACGGATCCAAAATTCTTGAAGTTTTCTATAATTGGTTTAACAGTATTTGGTGATGGCTTTTGTTTATGAGGTCGCAAATGTATCACATGTTCTTGAAATAATTTTATCACATTGTCCATAAATAATGAATAAGTTTAAATAATCTTCGTTTGTATAATTCAACCAGGGTGTCATTACGATGTTTTTAAATAATTGTGGCTATCCTAGATCTAATTGTTTAACGATTAAATGCAAAATCGCCATATACAAATATTAAATTGGCAATATTTCGAGAACATCAAATTTTAGGTATAGATTACCTCATACAAAGTTACCTACTTTTTAAATGCTTAATACTACAAAATAAGAAAAATGGGGGATTTCTAGTTGAAAAAATTGATTTTTATCAGTTTTCTCAATCTCATTTTAGATCTTATTTTTTGAACACTCTGTATGATAAGTTATCCAAATATTATACAAAATCTATTAAAGTAGGTCCTCTTTGACAAGGAATCTAATCCAAAGTGAGTAAAAAAGGCTTTTTATAGGAACAATTGATAATTATATTAGGGTTTGCAATCGTCGTTTTTGAAATAAAAACCTATATATGTCAAAAACGCTTAGACTTAGGTATAGGACATGATGCATAAAATCTGCCTAGAATCTTGAGTAGAATCCAAAAATGTAATAATTTATAGGATGTCTCATTCAAAATAAGCGACTTAGGATCTATTTCCGGTACAACCAGAAGTATATTATGAACAAAAAATATACATCAGATGCATTTTGCGCCATTGGACTTACCTGCAAAATTTCATAAATATTCTCCTTTTCGTTCAAAAGATATTTACTTGGTTCCATACTTTATCCCAACCCTGTATATATATATATATATATATATATATATATATATATATATATATATATATATATATATATATATATATATATATATATATATAGGTATATACAGACTGAAGGACAGAGTTGCTTTTATGTTTCCCTACCAGATATAGAAAAAATAAAATAATACCGAAACTTAAAAATATATTTAGAGAAGAAAACGAAAAATATCAACTTATAATCCTAAGACTGTTGTTAAACTGACTTCAGACTTGTGATCAGGATGTGATCCCTATAAGATTTCTTAGTGACGTAATTTACCAAATAAGATGCTTAGACTTTGGAGAAAATTATATAGGTCATACTTGATAATGGCTGAACAGCAGACTAGCCATTCATAAAAGCGAAATTCAAGGTAAAAACAACATAACTAAAATAAATGATGTATACTCTAAGGCTATTGTTAATGAATATGGAGTTCCTCAAGGTAGCGTTTTGGGACCGCGTTTGTTTTTATTGTATATTTATGATATTGACTTGTATCATGGCTGTGATTTTTTGAATCTCTTTGAGGATAACTCCCTGCTCTCATCTTCTCATGCTGATTCAAATACAGCTGTTGATAGAATGAATGTTTTACTACAAAAAATATTTTCTTACTTGGGTGCAAATAAGTTGAAATTGAATATTGTGAAAACTAAAGCAATGATCTTAACAACTAGGTAAAAATTAATGAGTATTGATGTGGATCAAATTGGTATTAATATAGATGACCAAAAGATAGAAATAGTAAAAGAATTTAAATATTTGGGTTTTCTATTGGATAGCTATTTAACATTCAACTCTCATTTTTCTTGTGTTTCGCGGAAGATTTCAAAGAAACTTTATTTTTTCTCTCGTATTGCGGGAAATCTGTCTTCATTTTCACGATTAACTATCTATAACACCATCATTCAGCCACATTTCGATTATTGTGCCACTCTTATGTACTGTTTTGAACTTAGTAAATTGACTGCTCTACAAAAACTACAAAATAGAGGAATGAGGGTTATTCTGGGATGTCATCGATTTACTAGTATTGAGTTAATGCTTGGGAATTTGGATTGGCTATCACTTTTTGAAAGACTATATAAAATTACAATGATTTTTATATATAAGGTCTTGAATAATTTACTTCCAAAATATTTTGATGAGTTTATAACATATACCTAGGTCTCAAATTCACACTCGCAATACAAGACACAATACTCAGATATAACCTGAATTGTTCGATGAGGTCTTTATTTTATAGAAGTATCAAAGAATTTAGTGCTAGTGCATAACCTGTTGGAGTAAGGGATTCAGCATCAGTTGGCGTTTTCAAGAGAGAAATCAGGAAGTATATCAAGTAATGTTGAACTGCTTGTGCACATGTAGATGTATGAGAATTGTCAATTTTGTTTTTTATATTGGAATTTTTGTTCTGTTTGGATATTGTATATGGATTGAATTTGTAATCTAATCCTGAAATATTGTTATTTGCTTTGGTTTTTAAGCGTATACAATTGGTTCAAGTATTTATCTATCAATATATAACATAAGAATGATTGACGAGAGTGACGACGTGTCTGAGACGAGCTCTGTAAAACAGAGTTGTATCGATGTAATTACTGAAAATAAAAATGAAAAAGGTTTTTCGTGCTGCTCAAGAAAGTGTGGTGTGGTCATCTGTGCATTTTGTGAGGGAGTAATGCATAAATCCTGTGCTAAAAAGATGGAACGCATAAAATTTATTGATGGGTTTCATATAAACTGCTGCCAATCACATGAAAATACCGGAATGTCACTTCAGAAATCAGTAGAAGAAAAAGTGAGTACTCCAGGTTTCCTCGATAGAAATTTATTGGAAACTAAAATTCAATTTCTCGCTCAACTATTAGAATCAGCGAATGAAAAAAATGAAATTCTCAAAGTAAATAATGCATTGCTTCTCCAACGAATGCAGGATTTCGAACGGAAAACAAATGTATCACAAAAAAATGTGAATAAACATCATAAATTTGTTGATAAGAATTCCGAGCATAAGGTGATCTTACCGCTTGGTGGGGGGGGGGGGGGGTGGGGGGGGGGGGGGGTGGGGGGGGGGGGGGGTGGGGGGGGGGGGGGGTGGGGGGGGGGGGGGGTGGGGGGGGGGGGGGGTATGAAGTTGGTAAAATCCCTATGTGAGTTCATAATTTAATAAGTTAGGAATGAAAAAACACAACTCTCACAACTCCAAAGGTTTAATAAACATTAAAAAACCTTTGAAGTTGTAAGAGTTTTGTTTTTTCATTCCTAACTTATAACCTAACCTAACCTAACCTTTAATAGGTGCTTATAAAACTGGCATCACTTCCGTAGTGTTATCTTCGGTCCTGTTAATCTATCTCTGTGAGAATGATTAATAAATAAAGATTTTCTCAACTTGTTAGTCTTTCTCCCTATGTTATCTTCAACTGGTGGAACATCTTTAATAATAAATAACGATCCATTATCCCATTCATTGTATGAATCGTTCAGTTCACGAGAACAGTTAAGCGGGAGTGCATTTGCACTTCAATTAATTCTAATAAATTTCTTTGTGGGAGTTTCCGGAGTAGGTACAGACGACATGTAACAAGACTAGAACTCGTGTGACGATATTCGAAGAAAGGAATTATAGTCGATGTGTCATCATATGATATATCAAATATTCGGTCAATGAAACCATTCCAACCATTTGTAAATTAATCAGTTATTAGAGTTTGAATTTCTTTTAAATTTCAGCAAACGTTGAATTTAAAATTAGAACTGAACCAGATATTAAATAAGAAGCTTGAGTATCAGAACTCCGTCACTAAGATCGTATTTCACCTTCATTTCTGTTTTTTTAACAGTCGATTTGTTGGGGTTTAAGTGATTGAAATAATCAAACTCAATGAGAAAAAAAGAAAGCTCAACAAAATAATGGCGGTGAATTGAAAAAAATGGCTAAGTTTAGAGGGAAGCTGGGAGTGCAAAAATTCTTAGAACCATGCACTATCCAAGAATCCCTAGGAGGCCGAATTTTGCTAATGTTATAGATAGATGAAGATAATCATTTTATGCATTTATCATCCCTCTGCCACACTCCTTCCTAAAATTCCAAAACTATATATATATATTATATATATATATATATATATATTATATATATATAATATATATATATATTATATATATATATATATATAGGCAGTGGCGGCTCGTGAAGGTTTTGGTTTTGAGGAGGGCTACAAGAGGTGTTAAAAAATACACCATAGCCGAAAACATTTTTAGGATTTCAAGGTCAATATAATTTAAAGAAAATCAAAGTAAAACAAGCACCCTAAGCTATTAATTTGTTTTCACTTTCGAGTGTCTACCTTGAGACCTACAACTCCTATTCACAATATTCACAAAAATTCCTTCTCAAGCCAATTAATCAAATTCATCTATTCATCAAATTTTTTCTTTCACATAATAGGTACCTACCTACCTACTTAACGAATTTTTTAACAGCTGGTGAGAGCAAATAAAAAGTTATTATATATTTTTTGAAGATTAGCGGGATTCTGCGATCTTTAACGTTAGCAAAATGATCTATTATATCCTCATAAAATTTTTTGTCTTTCGGCAAAAGTTTTACCAATTCCTTTTCAATAGACAACAAAACTAATATTTTTCAAAACGATCCTGGCTCATTTGAATTTCGTAAATAAGTTTTAATTCTCTTAAGAGTGGAAAACGAGCGCTCTACGGAAGCCGATGTCACCGGGATAGAAACAATTAGACATAAGAGTTTATAAACTTGGGGTAATTCTTGATTCAAATCATTATCAAAAAGATATTTAATAGTCCTCACATGATTTTCATTGTGCCCCAAAATTTCATTGTCATTATAAACAACACACAGTTCACTTTTTATGGCCACCTTATCAAAAAAAGTGTATTTTTGACATAAATTTTCCAAAAGGTTATCTGGAAAATTAGCCGAAAATCCGGTGAACAAACTTTTATTGAGTAAGTCGAAGAAATGCAGTTCTTTCAAATCAGAGAACCTTATTTCTATTTGACCCCTAATAGTATCCAAAATTTCATAAAATATTTGCTTATAGTGAAGCTCCATATCTGCGTAACTGAATTTCTTCCGTTTTGGGCTAAATTGAGTCGTATCATCAGTAGTTTGAAAAACAGAAAATAGTTTTTTAAAATAAACTTCTGCACGAAATTCTGAAATTTTTTCCAAAAGAAACTTGAGCCGATTTCGTGAGTAAATTACATCTGAAAACCTGTGCTGTAAGATTTGAAAAACTATTTCTGTTTGTTCAAAAATTAATTTAAAGATGTTTGAAAAATATATAAATTCCTTATCTTGTAAGTAAGATATTAATCCGCGTGCTGTATTTAAAGTTACTTTATCGGTGAAAAATTCCTCACTTTCAATTAGGTATAGAATTAAATCCTCAAATCCTAAGCGGCCCCAAACAGAGACATTTTCACTAGTAAAAAGTAAACACTGCCAACAAAATAATTTATTTTTTACCTGTGATCCGGTTAGGCAAGGATTTCTCTCATAATTCCGTGTATTAAAACCGCGGTTTTGTTTTCTGTTACGCTGCACCAAATTGTTTAATTCAGGGGTAGGTTTTTTTTGTTTTATCAAACTTTATCCTCATAACTTAGGGCACTAAAGTTATGGGATAACAAATATTCCACTAAGTCACCATTGAAATTTTTGAAATTAATTTCAGCAATAACTCATTTTAAAAACAATACGCGTAACGCGAGTTGATTCCGGCGTCCATTATTCAGACAGTACGAATACGAATTACGATCATACTACGATTCAATCAACGACTTTACTCGATGTCAGGGAGATTCTATAGTTGTGATTGGTCGACATTGTATAAGGCTGGAGTTTATCGGTGTGCCATGTACATGTGTTTTTGGTTTTCTATTTCAATGAAGTATTCATTCGGAGTATTTGTTTTTTAAGTGGTGTGAGTTTGCTTTTCTGTGGCAGGCATAATGAACGTTGAGAATATACCTTTCTAAGCTTTCCGCAGCGTTGCCACAAATCTTGAAATGAATGAAATGTAGTAAATGTAAATACCTTCTATCTTAATTAATAAATTATATTATATAATGTAGGTTGAAAGGAAGGTAGGTGCATAAAATAATATGATTTTGATTAATATGAATATGCTGAATGCTGACTATTCAATATAATATATATATTAGTGATACACGGAATATTATTGAGGAGGCTTAGCCTCCTTAGCCTCCTTTGACTAGCTGCCCCTGATATATAGGTATATATAGACTGAAGGACAGAGTTCCTTTTATATTTCCCTACCAGATATAGAAAAAATAATACCGAAACTTAAAAATATATTTAGAGAAGACAACGAAAAATATCAACCTATAATCTTAAGACTGTTTCTAAACTGTACTCCAGACTTATGGATCCCTATAAGATTTCTTAGTGACGAAATTTACCAAATAAGATGCTTGGACTATGGAGAAAATTGTATAGGTCATACTTGACAATGGCTGAATAGCAGACTAGCAATTTATAAAAGCGATATTTCAAGGTATAATAGATAGATGTGCACTTGCAGTACTTGCCCATAATGAGGATCACATAATAGATTTCGAAAATGTAGAAATATTAAAAAAGGCATGAAACTACCATAAAAGAATCGTACATGAGATGATCTAAATTAAGAAATGTGAAGCCACTATTAATATAAAAACCGATACACAAAAAGTAAGTAATATAATTATATTCATATCTTCTGACGAAAATCAAGGATAAAATTTTGTATGATGGGCAGCTGGATGATTAGATATACTATTGAGGCCATTTCTATTCACAGAAATAAAAATAAAATTGACAATGATACGTCGAATATCTTGTATGGTTGATGAATTGTTGCTGACTGGAAGAGTTTTTCGAAACCTTACGAATTTGTCGTTTTTTAATTTTACATTGCTTGTTTCTTTTGCTAGTCACTAGTATTGTGATGTTCTGTTGTAGATGTTCATTCTCAACTTCGGTAATACTGTTGTGTTTAGCGTTTTGAGTTGTTCTTTGTAGCACTTTTTTGTATTGTAGACGCCCTGAGGATGCAATAAAGCAATTCCGAAGGCTTGGCTGAGAAATAAGAATTCTACAATTTTTGCTATACCCTTATTGTCCCTTATTCTATTGTTAATATATATATATATATATATATATATATATATATATATATATATATATATATATATATATATACTTCAACTTTGTTAGAAATAAGTCTAATATTGATTGGAATAATTATAAACAACATCGTTAGTAGTATTCGAGTTCACTGAAAGTTAAAAAGGCGCAATATTATTTCATTCAAAAAAATTGACTCAAGCAAAAATAATGCACCGTTAATTTCGCGAACTTTGAAACAACTAGTAAGAAATAGAGGCGTGACTAACATTTTCAATAACGGCATTGAATTTGATATTAACAATGCCAATCTTACTATTCAAAATGAACGTGAAATAGCGGAACATTTCAATACCTATTTCATTGATAGCATGAAAGATATTATGGAGTCAATTGATGACAGTTCTTTTGAGCACTGCTTTTCACGGAAACAAATTCTTTCAATTCAAACCTGTTGAAATTACTGAATTGAGGTCTATAGTAAATAAAACGTCGAATGATTTAATTGACAATAAGTTTATAAAACATACATTTGGTTCAATAGGTCATGTTTACTTGCATTTTGTGAATACATCTTTATTTTACGCTAAAATACCCGATCAACTTGAAATAAGCACTGTAGTGCCTATTCAAAGAGTGAAAAATTCAAATAAATCATGTGATTTCCTTCCAATAAATACATTACCATCTCTGGAAAAGTTGCTGGAATTGGTTGTGTATAATCAGGTAATGGAGTATTTAAATAAAAATAACATATTCATGCTAAATCAATCAGGTTTTCGTCCTAATCACTCATGTGAAACTGCACTGCAACTGGCTGTTTCAAAGTGGAAAAAAATCATTGATCAGGGTTGTTATGTGGTTGTGGTATTTTTGGATCTCAGGAGAGGTTTTGAGACAATAGATAGACAGAAACTATTGATGAAATTAAGAAATATAGGTATTGATGGTAAAGTTTTGGACTGGTTTTCTGATTATTTAACTGATCCAAAACAAATAACTAAAATAAATGATGTATACTCTAAGGCTATTGTTAATGGATATGTAGTTCCTCAAGGTAGCGATTTGGGACCGCGTTTGTTTTTATGGTATATTTATGATATTGACTTGTATCATGGCTGTGATTTTTTGAATCTCTTTGCGGGTGACTCCCTGCTCTCATCTTCTCATGCTGATTTAAATACGGCTGTTGATAGAATGAATGTTTCACTACAAAAATATTTTCTTACTTGGGGGCAAATAAGTTGAAATTGAATATTCTGAAAACTAAAGCAATGATCTTAACAACAAGGTATAAATTAATGAGTATTGATGTGGATCAAATTGGTATTAATATAGATGACCAAAAGGTAGAAATAGTAAAAGAATTTAAATATTTGGGTTTTGTATTGGATAGCTGTCTAACATTCAACTCATTTTTCTTGTGTTTCACGGAAGTTTTCAAAGAAACTTTATTTTTCTCTCGTATTGCGGGAAATCTGTCTTCATTATCACGATTAATTATCTATAACACCATCATTCAGTCACATTTCGATTATTGTGCCACTCTTATGTACTGTTTTGAACTTAGTAAATTGACTGCTCTACAAAAACTACAAAATAGAGGAATGAGGGTTATTCTGGGATGTCATCGATTTACTGGCATTGAGTTAATGCTTGGGAATTTAGATTGGCTATCAGTTTTTGAAAGACTATATAAAATTACATTGATTTTAAATATAAGGTCTTGAATAATTTACTCCCAAAATATTTTGATGAGTTTATAACATATAGGTCTCAAATGCACACTCGCAATACAAGACACAATACTCAGATATAACCTGAATTGTTCGATGAGGTCTTTATTTTATAGAAGTATCAAAGAATTTAGTGCTAGTGCATAACCTGTTGGAATAAGGGATTCAGCATCAGTTGGCGTTTTCAAGAGAGAAATCACGAAGTATATCAAGTCATGTTGAACTGCTTGTGCACATGTAGATGTATGAGAATTGTCAATTTTGTTTTCTATATTGGAATTTTTGTTTAGTTTGGATATTGTATATGGATTGAATTTGTAACCTAATCCTGAAATATTGTTATTTGCTTTGGTTGGTAAGCGTATACAATTGGGTTCAAGTATTTATCTATCAATAAATAAAAAATATAATACATTTGTATATTACGTAGGATGTAACATATTAATCAATGAATAAACATAATATATATATATATATATATATATATATATATATATATATATATATATATATATATAGGTCTATAGATAAATAGAAATTATATTGAAGCTTATTTTTTCTAACTAATTTTAAACGTCAAATAATTCTAATGCCGCATATTTTACGCATACTTGACATCAACAACTGTATATTCAGACCTCCTTGAGTTTACCATTCAGAAACGCACACTTATAACTATTAATAACATATATCCGTATGATAGAACAAGGTCGGTAAAATATCTTACTTTTGCTTTTATGTTGGTAGAATGAGTAATTAATCGTATCTTTCTCGAAATTTACACACTCTTGCTCTGTACTGAAAGTTTAATTTATTCAAAATGATGGTGAATGGTCAAAAGTTTTTCCAATTGGTGTAAAATATTTTGAAATCAATTATGAACAAAAAATCAAATCTTCTAGGACTTTTATGGGGGTGCATGAAGCTGAAACACAGGTTTCAATCACTTTTACAGCCACAAACCCCATCCAAATCGAGAGGGTTTAAAAATGTGTACTTGGATTAGGTTGATGTTAGGAAATGCCGGTATTAACTTATTCTTTTACGCTTATCTGTTTTAATGTGGATATTTCTTATTTTTTCATGGCTTTTGAGGTGCTGCGCACCTTCTTAGGAAGGATCTGCAAACTGAGTTGAAGGATTGAAATTTGGTAGATAGGGGAGAAGTGACGTGAAGGAGCCAGGTTTCGAAAGAGCCACTTACATTATTTTGGTAGTTTATGAAGAGATTTTCTTGGTAATTTTATTTTTAAGTGGCAACACTGATTTCCCGTCACCCACAAACATTTGACACTCCGTTGAAACCAACGGACGCCGGCACATCCAGTCAAAGTTTTTGGCACTAAAAAGTATTTATTTTGCTTCAGTTAACTTGTTTTTGGTATTTTATAGAAAATAAATACAGGTAAATGGAATGTAGATTGAGTTTTTGCATACATTTGGCCTTGCAACTGCATGAAAACTATGCCGCAAAAATTTTGATATTGTTTTTATTTTGAAGGTTAAATTTGTGCAAAGAATAAGTTATGAAGGAGCCGGGTGAATGGGCTTTGAAATAGCTGGCTCTTTCATAACCGCTCTTTCTTAGCCCTGGATTTAAATTGAGTAAGTAATATAAAATATTATTAAATATGCATTTTTTCTCATATTAAATTATTATTACCATCTCCCCATTTAACCTCTACCCCTACTGTTGCGATTCCGAGTACTTCTAGGCAACAAATTATATCATCGGAAATGATGAGACCATTTTCTAAAGCAGAGCTAAGACAAAGCACGACGCGCTCTACGTCTACCGTCGTGACTGTCACTCCCAAAAGAAAAACTTATAAGAGAAAGACGGTAATGTAAAGAAACCAAAAATTATCATTAAAAAAAATTACCACAAAACAGTCCATAAAAACCCTTAATAAAAACTCCGTACTGCAAGATGACTGAGTCGTAATGGCTATCGTATTTGCTGAAGGGAGAAAAAATGTTGCTCGGAGCAGAAAAAAATTCAAAAACAGAAGAGAATAGCCATGATCATATGAAAACAGTGAACAAGATTGCAGTTTCAGTGCAAAATTTGATTTTTGTGATTGGCCCAAGAATCCTGTGGCATTGAGGCAAAAAAATTTTTTTTTGCAAGACATGTTTCTAATTTTAAAAAAACTACATTATATTCTCCAAAGTTTTTAAAAAGTCTGAATATATATAATAGGTATGACAGAATATTATTTTAATATTAAAGTATAGGAACAATTATATTAGGGCTTGCAATCGTCATTTTTGACATAAAAACCTAAATATGTCAAAAACGCTTAGACTTAGGTATAGGACATAATACATGAAATCTGCCTAGAATCTTGCGTAGAATCTAAAACTGTATTAATATATAGGGTATCCAATTTACAATAAGCAAGTTGGTATCTACTTCTGATATAACCGAAAGTGCCACCATCTTGAAAATTTAGTCGAGTTGCCCCTATCAACATTAGTATACTGTCAAATTTTCAAAAGTTTCCTATGTGTAGTTTTCCATATACAGATCGCGTTCTTTCCCGGTGAGACACCCTGTATATATATATATATACATATATATATATATATATATATATATATATATATATATATATATATATATATATATATATATATAATAGGGAACCCTGATATAGTTTCAAAGGGAATCTAATTCTGCCTCAAAATATGTCATCGTATACAGGATGTTCCATTCAACTTTAAGAAATTATTCCATAAAAAATATGCCCAAACTTTGATGCAATTTTTTTCACCACTCTGTACAATATTGAAATAGAATTTTTATGTGGGAGTTAACTCTAACCTTTCAGCTAAGCAGTGAATTCAGTAACGAGCAGCTCGTTACATGTCTAAAAAATAAAAAAATCTAGGATGTAAAAAAATATAACTTCGATATGTACCTTTTTTTGCGTCACCCTGTATATTTCAAAATAATTTTGGAATATGCTCCTCATGGCTCCACATATGACTGTGCTAAATTTTTTTCCCACTCTTTTCATTTCTTTAGAAACGCCGAGGCAAATGGGGTGGGCCATCCCGTATATATATATATATATATATATATATATATATATATATATATATATATATATATTATATATAAATATATTATATATATATATATGTATATATATATATATATATATATATAAAAATATTTATTCTTAAGCCAGAAATATATGTGTGATAATTTTTGCGTTTTTCTTGGGAATGTGGCTTAGATAAAATGGATGTCTTTCTATATAATCATTTATTCCTTCATTCCTTATTCCAACGTTTCGGCTTCACAAAGCCTTTTTCAAGGACTGAAATTTGTGTATACGTTTAATGAAGTGAGTGTCGGTGTTTCCGAGGATAATTTTAAGCTAGTCCTTGAAAAAGGCTTTGTGAAGCCGAAACGTTGGAATAAGGAATGAAGGAATAAATGATTATATAGAAAGACATCCATTTTATCTAAGCCACATTCCCAAGAAAAACTCAAAAATTATATATATATATATATATATATATATATATATATACATATATATACATACACATTCATATATACATATAGAATTATACATACAGGATGAATCATAACTATTTTACCCTACAAGCTATCGACTTGAACATTTTTTTAAACTTGAGATACTACAAAGCATGATTGTCTACAAATATTTCTATTCATATACATGGTGTCCTACTATTAGATTCATAACTGTGTTTTAAATGGCAACCAATCGTTTTCGTTCCACACTTCATTTCTGAATCATGGATATAATGAACTCAGTTCCTTTGGGAAATACTTAAAATGACTGATAGAATCAAAAATTTCATTAGTCTTTAAAAAAGGTTTATTCGAGTTGTCTTCCTGTTTTATGTCTTATGTCTGAGTGACTGCTGAATGAATTTGACATGCACCGTGAAAATGAATTCCCCACTTAGTTATGAGTCACTTATCGTATTCCGCCCATTACGTGAGCACACAAGAGCAACTATTTCTATGCTTGGTTGTTTCCTGTATCCTTTCATTCAAATGGATTTAAATTGGCGGCATCTAACTTATACCAAAGTTGACCATTTGATACTGAATTGGGTAAAAGAAATTTTAAGTTTTTCTATTAATACGTTTTGTGATTTAATAGAGCAGTGGCCAGCAATGGAAAAGATGTGCAAATTTTACATTAAAAGATAAAATTATACCTACTTCTCAATATTGTGCATGAATTCAAACATGTTGTGGAAAACAAAAATACGGATAAAATGATTCATAAAAATAAAATAAAAATAGCTGAAAAATTTAAAGCTAGTAGTTGCTCGCAATGTTGAGAGCTAGATAATATCTAGACCATCTTCATATATATATCTATCTTCATCAAAGTCCATTGTTGATACGTAGAACCATACCGTACAATTACTGACATTAAAATAAATCAGAAACTTATTTGTATTTCAGTCAAACGTCGGTTCCGAAAAACTATTAAACACTTCCTTAAGACATAGGATAGGCACTATCAACCACCTAAGGTAGGTGACACTTAACGGACAATATTGCTACGCAACAAGTCACCATGTCAAGTAAGGTGTCACCTGAAGTTGAATGTCTCCTGAAAAGTCGGTGCAATCGGGCATTAGGAGGCTAAGAAGAATGGGTGGTATGAATAAAACCAGAGTATATACTCCGAGTATGTTCTCATGAGCATGAGTATAAAGAATGAGTTTGTACTCCACTTAATATGAATAAAAATATTTCGATTCGATGAGTTTCTGCTCCTAGTACATACAGTAGATACTCTCTGCTTAATTTCCAAAGTTGTCGGAGTCTGTTCGATAGTGGCTTGAACATTGATGCTATGATATCCTTTGCGATTAATATATTAATCACGGTGAAGAGACGGTTTCTTATTTTTTATGTGGGCATAATTGATCACACTCACGGCTCATGGAAAAGTGTACTTTGTTTGCCATCTTTCTTCGGCTTTCATTACATCCGCCGGAGTGCGAGGGAATTTAATCCACTTTGACATTTTTCTATCGTCTGGTCAGCAACTTGCGTCACAACTTTAGAAACAGAAGTTTGGTGAACACCAATATCTTCCCTTACTACTTTGAAACACCGGATCAACCACATATCTCAAAAATATTTTCATTTTATCAGTGTTACGTATAACATAACCTCTTGTTTCTTCCGATTCTATACACCCAAAAAGTTATATGATAGCCATTCGACATTTTCTTTACTAAATCTATACAATGCTTTAAAGTCACGATCACATGTACTTTTTCTAGGTTTATAATATTTTTTTGAACGAAAGTTAAGCGCACCTCAGCCATAGCTCTGCCGCGGTCAAACTGAAGTCTGATCACTATCGGACTCCAAGATTATGGAGTAGATTCTCATCCTAAAGAGCACAAACACATTTTTATTCATATAAAAAATGAGAATATACTCACAGCAAATTGTACATAAGAGTACTTACTCAAGCGGAATATCTTCTTATGGTTTTAATTCATACCACGTGGACTATTTGCTCCAAATTTTTGAGTAAAAACTATATGCTCATTTTTATTCATAAGGCCCAATGTCTTTCCAGTCGAATGCATGTTTATAAATCATTAATTGAACTGTCTCATTGCTACCACATTGGAAAAATACCTACTCGAAAACTAATATCAATCAAAACACTGACCTCAATTTAACATTATACTATAGAGCTAAAACCACCATATTCCACAATCTCAAAATTACTAAATTTTCATGGTTGGTCTTTTGAATCAAACGACCTGGATAATTTATAACTTCATCTGGTAATCAATTGAAATTATAGAAGTTATAACTTTTTTTGGAAATGCTATTACTCGTAAATCCTTTTTTGCGCATCCAACGCCATTCAGTATTTCAATAACAGTACGATTTATACATATATTTTTCTGTCAAATTAGCCTATATGTACCAGTACTTAAATATTTTCACATAATTTGCTTTATATTTAGGACATTTTAAGATAAACAGATATTCATTTCGATATACCTATCACCTTTTGTGTGAATACTAATAAATTGAAGAGAACGTTGAAAATTATTTCAATAAATTTGATTCAATATCAAAAAATATATATAATTTTCTTATAAATTGAATGACACATTTAAGTACCTAATGAATACATAAGAGTAGAAAATCCAATATTATTATTTAAATTTTAGGATTTCCTACTCACACAAAAATTATAGTTTACATAAAGTGAACAAGGAAAGAATCAAAACAACTTTCCAAGGAAGCTGGTTATACATATTCAGCAACGCAAAAACTGCATTCACAATCGAACGGTGAATTATAGAAATTATCAAGTCACCCCGACTCAAAATCTGCATACAGCTGTTTCGATCTTATTAGATCTCATCAGTGCAGCTTATTTGACTCGGAGTGAATTAAAAAATTTCTAATTGTTCCCCAATACAAATCGTGGTCAGTAACACTGGCTGGATAACAATCCAGAGCGCCATCCCACCAAAGATATTGGGAAACAACAATTCACCGCTTAGACTGAAAATGCAGAAATTCGTCGCTTAAACACGTACCTCCTGATATGAAGATATCTACTCTACAACAGTGGTGTATATGATTCCAAGGCACACTAACATAGTGATTTAAAACCTTTGGATATACTCACGAGAACGCGCTCCGAATATTCTAGTCGCTTAATACGCAAAATACAACAATCAAATCATGAAAAACATACTAGTCGACCATGGCCAATTTCATACATTACATAAAGTGAACAAGGAAAATTCTTTAATAATTTAAAAAATTATCAAACAACTTCCAAGGAAGCTGGTTATACGTATTCAGCGGCGAATTTCTGCATTTTCAGTCTAAGCGGTGAATTGTTGTTTCCCAATATCTTTGGTGGGATGGCGCTCTGGATTGTTATCCAGACAGTGGTATTGACCACGATTTATATTGGGGAACAATTAGAAATTTGTTAATTCACTCCGAGTCAAATAAGCTGCACTGATGAGATCTAATAATATCGAAACAGCTGTATGCAGATTTTGAGTCGGGGTGACTTGACAATTTCTATAATTCACCGTTCGATTGTGAATGCAGTTTTTGCGTTGCTGAATACGTATAACCAGCTTCCTTGGAAAGTTGTTTGATAATTTTTTAAATTATTAAAGAATTTTCATTGTTCACTTTATGTAATGTATGAAATTGACCATGGTCGACTAGTATGTTTTTCATGATTTTATTGTTGAAAAATTATAGTGTTCAATAATTGAAAAGTATAGAACAACTCCATTAGTTAAACTTTTATATATGTTGACTCGATATCAAAAAATCGTTCAAACACAAGGCAAAGCTACTTCGGCCTTCGTGGACCTCTTCAGTACTATCCACTCAGAAGGTAACGATGCACAACCACGATATTATTTTATACCACAAACAAATTTTCTGACTCTATCCAAGTAAGAATATATACTGTTTCAAATTAAAATATTTATATTTAACACATTTTTTTGTGGATTATTAGTTTTATGAGGTTCTACCTAAATTCACTCATTCCTTATAAAATTTTTAAAAACAAATGTTTACGGCTTTTTGTTCATCAGTGTTGTTTGACAGTTCTTTCAAGATTCATGATTGCTTTGTGGGAAAATATGAATATCTAAATAACAATGATATTGTAAAAATCTGAGTAGGTACCTGTGATGTAACTCATGTAACCCTTATCATCAAACCATTACCTAGTTAATCTAACATTTTATTTTGGTAGTTCGAATTTCAAAAAAAATTCGGTCTCGAATCTAAGACTTATCTTTCAAGTATTTACTATAGGAGATAAATTTTCATTCAATCAATCATTATTATATAATCCCCAGTCATTATTGCTTATATCATCCGAGAACATGCATTCCTTGTGGTTTTGTGGTTTTAAACTCGACTGAAAGTAGTGAATATAACTTAGACTCCTAGAATATAACGCGACATTCATTCTTAAAATATTCCATATAAATTTCTATAAAAACGATCATTTAGTACTTACTCGTTTGATTCCTTATATTCTTCTTCTAAAAAGGTTAATCCGTCTAATTTTTTCATTTCTTTTGCTAATTTGGAGTATATATACGACTTCAATCACTTATAAACTGAAATAAATCAATTTATCTTCTCACGATCAGGTATAACTTGACACATTATTTTCCTTTCGCTGTATGAATAGCAAGATACTGATAATAATGAATTTATTATAGAGATTACATGATTTGAGTAGGTAAGTACTGATACTACTTGTAGTGAATTTCAGACAAAGAAAGAACATCTATTTACCCAGTAATAGAATAAAGATCTGTTTCACTAACGGGGAAAGAAATATAAAGACCGTCATTTATTGATTCAACTGATTGCTTCAGTGCTGATTTCAATATTGGAAAAACAAAGATCAAATTTGTTTTTCTTAGTGCCGCTGAGGCAAAAACCTCTACAATGACATAAGTTTTTGAGAGGTGACAACTTGTAAATTTGATAGTAATGTTTGCAGGACGTAAACTTTCAAGTCTGATAATGCTAATTTATGAGGTACACAAATAACGAAAACAAAACAAACAACACATCGTAAGTAGAATTAAATGAAAAATCATGTATACCTGCCTACCCGCAAATAATTATTGACGATTTAATACTTTCAATAAATCTAATGAAATAAGTCTTTATATTTCGAGATGCCACGTTTTGCTGCAATAAGAGGTTTTATGCATGGGGCATGCTCTCAACACGTGCCTTTGCATTCTCTTGTAGTTTGGAGTTGTGATGGCCTTCTCTGATTTAGTTTTTGTTCATCATGTTAAATTATCACGTAATAACGACGGATTCCATCAACTATTTAAGACCTAATATATTTATAAAGATTCTTGTTATTTTTGCTAGTCACAATAGATGATCCGTATGTTTCTCTAGCTTTCGTTATAGCTTTCTTTGCATATCTCTTGTGATCCTGTAGGTCCCGATCACTAATGCTAAGTTTAAACTTGCGCCATAACTTCTTTTTATGTTCTATCATAATAATCAATTCACCATTTATCCAGAGTTTCAAAATGTTTTTATACATGTCTTTTCTTGTGGTGTTATTGCCTTTGCACTCTCTCAATGCTTTAACAAATAGTTCCCACAATTCATTGGGGTCCCCCGAATTGCCGAGCAACCCATCACAATTTGTTTCGAGTAGTTGGTTGTTTAAATTGTTATAATCGATTATTTCTATCGTCATGCTTTTAATTTTGTTATTTGAAGCTACGTTGAATTGAAGTTGAGTGTTTATCATCACTGCATGATCGGAGTTGCCAATTGGTGAATCAATTTCAGGTTCGGTTAGGGGAAGGACGGGTAAGACGGGGTAGTGGGCATGACGGGTTACCAGGCCTCTGACCTATTTCAAATTGACCTATCACTTTCGTATTCGCGCGTATTCATAAGCCGGCATGACAGGTATCTTTCGTGTAAGTCACAACTTCGCCGCTAGTCGTGTATTTATGCTATCGTCAAAAACGCGATTCAGACCATTAGCACTAAAATTTCTTGCAATACTTTCGGCAGTTTGTGAACATTAGTTTTTGTGAGTTGCAAGTGACATTTGAGTTAATCTTATCAACAGTCTATTGAAGTAGCAGGTAATAACTTGTACATTGAAGAAATATTCATAGTTATTTTTATAATTGATTTTGAATTTCGAAACGGATAAACGGGCAAGATGGGGTATTGAGTACTCCATCTTGCCCGTCATAATATTGATCACTTTTATCTTCTTTTCTATTGTTTAAGCATGGTTTTTAAATACAAACGAAAATCAGAACGAGGAAAATGGTCGGAGGATTCAATGAAAAGGGCTATTGAAGCTATTCTCAAGGGATAAATGGGGTATATGTTGGCTGCAAAGACCTTTTTCGTCCCACAAACTACCTTGGAGCGAAAAGTAGAGAAGGTTCGTGAAAACAATAATGAAATACATAATATAATTGTACCTTTGGGTCCTAAACTCCCTGTTTTTTCTCAAAAGGAAGAGGATGAGCTGGTGAGTTATTTACTAGATATGGAGAAAAGGTTTTTTGGCCTTACAACTAGAGATTTGAAATAAATGGTTTATCAACTTGCTGTGCAAAATAATAAGTCTAGTCCATTCAATTCTGAGAATTGAGTCCAAGATCAAAGCAGCTTTACTGTGGTTAGTCCAAAGCAATTAATTCCTCTTCCAGTAATCAAAAAACCGGTGGGGATATCGAAAAGGCGAGGTAAAACTGCTATCATCACCTTTTCGCCCTATAAACGGGAGTTAGAAGAAACTATTAAAAGGAAAATTGACACTGAAAAATTGAAAAAACAAAATAAGGCACTAAGACAGATAAAAGAAGATGAAAAAGAACTCAAGGCTAAATCCTCACAAAAATTAAAATCGAAAAAACGTGCTAGACAATCATCGTCTGAAAAAAGTGACGATGACAACCAAAACACTCCATGTCTGTATTGCACAGGACTATATTTGGAGTCTAATGAAGGTTGGATTGCTTGCTCTTCTTGTCATAAATGGGCTCATTGTGGCTGCGCAGGTGTCGACGATGAAGATGCTGAAGCGACACATATTTGCGACTTCTGTATTCCCTAATGATAAAAAGAAAAACTATACCCCATCTTACCCTATAAGACCACCCCATCTTACCCGACCTATCGGGCAAGACGGGATGATATCTCATATTTAAGAAATTTTTATTTTTTTTCTAATAATTTTTAAAGAAAAAATAAAATTTCATTTTACTTTGTGAGACTAATAACCAAAGAACTATTTAAAGAACTGCCATTAAAAAAATATGCACCCCTATGATTTCTCGAGGTTTGATCCTTAGCTACCCCATCTTGCCCGACCTTCCCCTAATAGGTTAATATCATTTGTTAAAACTAAATCAAGTACAGAAGGCTGATTGTTCAATCTGAAAGGAGTGGGATGATTTACAAGCTGTTTGAGATTAGAATGTCCAATAAAATTCATAAAAATCTCCCGTACTACGGTAATCGGCCAGACAATATCGCGTTAATTGAAGTCACTCATGATAACCAATTTGTCCAAATTGGAAAGACTTTTAAGATTTTTTGTACGAGGATATTATTGTTAGTTATTTGCGGCACACAAGGTGTAAGACAAAGTCGTGACGCCTGATACACAGACCCAAGATCTCGATATTTGGAATTGCTAGATCCAAAGCGGTAACCTTGAATTCTTTTATAATATCTAAGTTTAGGTAAATACAAACGCCTCCCCCACGTCGACTCAGTCGATCACCTCTGTACAATTCCGTTTATACCATAAAGGGAGTCAGGATCCTTGGGACTGAGCCAGGTTTGTGATGAGAATGACGGTAGGTTTGGCTGCTTGTACATAACATAAAAGTTCATTAAATTTCGAATTTAGAGTTGCTAGGTGAGTATACATCAGGTGCCGGCTTTGAAAGATCACCGACTCGGATTTATTTACGACAATTAGTTATTTTTGGTATTCTGCTTATGTATTTTATAGTCAAGTCATTCTCGCCATTGACTTTTCTGGTTTCGAGTTCCATTCTCAGCATTTTCAAACATTCTGCTTGATCGGGCGTTTTATCGTCAATGATATACATATACATATACATATATATATATATATATATATATATATATATATATATATATATATATATATATATATATATATATATATATATATATATATATATATATATATATATATATATATATATATATATATATATATATATATATATATATATATATATATATATATAAGAAGGGCAGTCTTTGCTGACTAGTTAGGATGTAATTAGGATAATAATATTTGGGTATAGCAGCAAGCAAAACGTGTACTCTTATAACACTATATTTCCGATATTTCGACAATGATTATTGGGAAGTGTGTCTTTGAGAATGATTGCAAAAGATGTAAAAATCGAGATAAAGCATTATTGATTTCTATAAAACATGATATCAATGATCATCAACCAACATCATAAGTTAAATGGTCACAATAAAATAAAACAAAACATAATTAATTTAGAGGAAATAAACATCGTTGAAGTTAAGTTAAGTTAAAAACTAAAAGAATATAAATATCTACTTTGTCATTACATATTGACTGAAAAAGAGACGCGACCAGCCATCTTGATCAAGGATTATTGTGACCATTTAACTTATAATGTTGGTTGATGATCATCACATTTTGTGTTCTCGATCAATAATGTTTTATAGAAATCAATAATGCTGTATCTCGATTTTTACATATTTTGCAATAATGCTCAAAGACACACTTCCCTGAAGATGACAATAATCATTGTCGAAACGAAATATCGGAAATATAGTGTTATAAGAGTACACATTTTGCTTGCTGCTATACCCATATATATATATATATATATATATATATATTATATATAAATAAATATATATATATATATATATATATATATATATAAAAAAATATATATATATATATATATATATATATATATATATATATATATATATATATATATATAAAAAATATATATATATATATATATATATATATATATATATATATATATATATATATATATATATTATAAGGGTAATGAACAAGCAGACACCCTGGCACGAAAGGGTGCGTCAACGCCACTAATCGGGCCAGAGCCTTTCTGCGGACTCAATAAAGCTGAAGAAGCAATGAGAGCAACATACTGGCAAAGACTTCCAGGACTGAGGCAGGCCAAGGATCTCCTCGGAAAGTTCAACCGAGCAAGATCGAAGACACTGATTAACCTCAGCAAAACTAGTCTAAAGACAATCACAGGATTTCTTACGGGGCATTGCAGACTCAAAGAACACCTAAGGAAGCTAGGTTTAGAGGGGGAAAGCACCTGCAGATTCTGCAAGGAACGTCCAGAAACACCTCACCATATACTGATGGAGTGCTATGCTGTGCACCACTGGGATCATAAAAGCTGACTGTAGAAGAAATACCACGAATAGACCCCCTTAAAATCCTCAAATTCCTGAAGGTATTGAGGCTTGAGGGGCTGCTGTAAAACGAGAACACATCGAGAAGCAGAAGAAGATGGGGCACAATAGATCTAATAAGGTCGCAGCGCATCGGTCACCATCCAAACATACCAATACCAATAATACCAATATATATTATATATATATATATATATATATATATATATATATATATATATATATATATATATATATATATATATATATATATATATATATATATTTATATAAAAATATATATATTAAGAGTTCTTCATTATTTATCGGGTGTAGAAAAAATAGCGTATGCAACTCTCATGTAATGGTTAATAATACACTCGCAAAAACCATACGAAACTCGCCTGCGGCGTACCTAAATTAATAATCATCTTTACATGATGATAATATACTATTAAGAATGATTTTCATTATTTAACACTTACTTGAATTCCATGTCTTCAGATTCGGAAGATTCATTATCGCTAATAGATGTATCTCTTGTTATCTCGTTTGCTTCCCGCTGAAATGTGAAAATACGATTATTGGCAGTGAGTATCTATATGACTGTTTTTTATCTCATTAGCGACCTAGTTTAACGCTGGTTTCAAACTGCCAATGGACGTGTAAATATTGTACATTACCCAACAAATTAATTATTTGAACCACTGAAATTTATAAACATCCACAAACCTCCATTTTCAGATGCTACTGTATTTCGACACCACCGTGTTTTTGAAACCTAACCTAACGTTTTTAACATTTTAGAATTTATTAATCAGACGTGGAATCATATATAATTATATATTAATATAATAAATAAGTTTAAGTCACTATCTTCCATCTTTGAAGATAACCACTTGAATATTTTTTATGTTGAAAGATAATCATTCTCATTGAAAATTGCAAAAAAGATTTATTCAAAATTAAAAGGAATCTCGAAAAAATTTACTTTGAAAAAATTAACTTTGTTTATCTTATATCTATGATTAAGGAATCAAAAGAGATGGCTGTCAGTCAATATACACCCTCTACTCTAGATAGAGACAGAAAAATTGAAGACCTCGCAGGATTCAATCTGGACGGCCGTCCAAAACATACAAGACTAGAACAGTGTAAAACGAATTAGAAACCTGAGCAAAAACATTGGGCAGAACCAGTGTAACGCTAGAGGGTATGGATCTGCTCATTAAAGGTGGATTTCAAAATACGTATTAAATATTTCATGGTTATTTGTTTATATTTTTTTTCAAAATGAATATATACACATTTTGAAAAAACTGTAGTTTTGTACGTACGTGTGTATGCAATCAGATGCACGTCGATGTATTTTTTTTCAAAATGAATATATACACATTTTGAAAAAACTGTAGTTTTGTACGTACGTGTGTATGCAATCAGATGCACGTCGATGTATTAATTCATCGACGTCCGCGTGTAGCCCGCAATTAGGCCCCTACACACGGGCGTCGATGTCATAATATATCAACGTGCATCCAAGAACGTGCAACCAATAACGTTAATGTGGATGCAGAGAACGCACGTTTTTGAATGCACTACCCGGATCAATGCCGAGTTGATGCTTTCAGGAATCGCTTGAATTTTTGGATGCGCATTCCAATGAATGCATTCAAGTCTCTACGTGTGGATGCAAATTACCAGGGAGTGTGCGTTTTTAAAGCAGTAGCGGCGGTTAAGTTTATGAAATAATTTGTTACTGCAGTAGGTATTTAAAATAATAAGTGAAATATTTCACGAATTTGTATAATATTTACTAAAAATGTTTGCAGATAGTTTCATTAGTATGTTCGACTGCAGAACAATGTCCCGGGAATTTCTACGGGAATTTGTGGAGTTGTACAGGGACCTACCCTGCTTGTGGCAGACAAAATCAAAACACTATTTAGACTGAAATAAAAAAAATTAAGCATATAAAATATTAATAGAGAAGCTGCAAATCATTCAACCAAATGCTACAAAAAGTACAGTTGTCGCTAAAATCAATAGTCTTCGTGGTGGGTTTTGAAGATAAAATGAAAAAGTTTTTATCTCGAAGAGATGTGGTACGATTAGACTTTCGGAGATATTAAAGTAGTGAATTTTAAATCGTGTTAATTTCTTGCAGTAATTTCTGCAGTTATTGCCAATCTCCTCATTGTGTCTTGACGTTTTATTAATGGAATAACCAAGTCCAAGAGCTACGAATAGGTTTCTTCGTCCTTCCTTACGTAATTACGAGAGTCCTCTATTTCTAACCTCCATTTTTCTAACTGGTGAATGTGAGAAAAACTATATCGTTTTAGAAACCAACCTTTAGACCACATTCGGCGACGATTTTCATTTTCCTTTTTCTTTGTGCACGCCACTGCCACCAGAGCTAAATATTCCTCCTGCTCAGACATCTGGCCAAACATTTTAGCATACTGGACAAAACTATGGTTTTGTACATACCTACGTGTGTATGCAATCAGGTTTCATGTTATTGGTTGCGCGTTTTTGGATACAAGTCGATGTATTGACATCGACGTCCGTTTGTAGCACGCCATTGGTTGCATTTTCGATGCACGTTGATGTATCAACACATCGACACCCGTGTGTAGGGGCCTTAAGGTTCAATTTTTCGCGCGATGTGTATCGCGACGATTTGCGATTCGGAAGGAATGAATTATGGTTTGACAAACCACACTTTAATCACAAACCGTATCAAAAATAAGAAAATAATTTATTTTATTTTAAAAAATTAAATTCGCGAAGTACTGATAACGAAGCAGGTTGTGATACAATTTCAACAGAATAGTCTCCTCGGAATGATGCTTGATTGAGAAAAATAATTGAAGCTCATAAAGGAATGTATTTCAACATGAAAAAACAAAACAAGCCATATCTACGTGAACTTGGTGGTGGTAGGAGAAATTTAACCAAATTTTGAGTTTCGTTCTGCCTCAAAAAAAAATTCCAGATACCAATTTTCCGATCATTTCTGATGGAGATGTCAATATGTACCGGGAATATATATATATATATATATATATATATATATATATATATATATATATATATATATATATATATATATATATATAAACTCTTGATAATTATTAGCAATAACAGGCTGGTTGAATCTTGAAAAACTCGATTTTAATAAAAAATTGACGTTCCACTATGATATTCGTAATTGAAATTTCTTTGACATTTATTGATTTAAAAAATTGAAAAAAACAGGGCTGCTTAGTATATGCTATTCAGTTCAATATTAACATTCAAAATTGTTATCACCAGATGGTAAGGGAAACCAAAGAAACCCTCACCTACGCAATGTTTGAAAATAATAATAAAAGGTCTATACCGATAATTCTACTCCACTTCTTTAATGTTTTCCCATGACTCATTTCTTTGTTGTTAGATAAATAGTACCCTTTTATTATTATTTTCAAACATTGCGTAGGTGAGGGTTTCTTTGGTTTCCCTTACCATCTGGTGATAACAATTTTGAATGTTAATATTGAACTGAATAGCATATACTAAGCAGCCCTGTTTTTTTCAATTTTTTAAATCAATAAATGTCAAAGAAATTTCAATTACGAATATCATAGTGGAACGTCAATTTTTTATTAAAATCGAGTTTTTCAAGATTCAACCAGCCTGTTATTGCTAATAATTATCAAGAGTTTAAAAATAGATCACAGGCAACAACAATTCGAATAAATAATTAAATATTGCAAGCTGAAAATATGGCAATGATCCTAAACTTAAGCTGAGGGTTTTAAACTTTGTTATAAACTGTAAGTAACCCTTTTTAAAAGATTTGAAATTCTAAATAAATAAAAAATTTCATTGAAAACGGCTACTTTCATATAAACGAACTATTCCGATAATTTTGCTCTACCTATTTAATATTTTCCAGCAACTAATTTCATTGTTATTGTTTATTTACTCGTTCTTAGATCTCGCGGATAGCATTAATCGCCTCCGTGGCAAAGTTTGACCAAATCTCCCATACCGGAGAGTTCAGACAATAAACCACAATTGTGTGATTATCTTCCGTATCTAAGGATTTTGTTTGTTGTACTTTTTTCATCTTCAAATTTTCAATCCAATACTTGGCTACGCCGTTCTGATGAGGACCAAAGAGTCCGAAACACGTGTCAACGGCTGCTTCCATATAAGCGTCTATACCGATAATTCTACTCCACTTCTTTAATGTTTTCCCATGACTCATTTCTTTGTTGTTAGATAAATAGTACCCTTTTATTATTATTTTCAAACATTGCGTAGGTGAGGGTTTCTTTGGTTTCCCTTACCATCTGGTGATAACAATTTTGAATGTTAATATTGAACTGAATAGCATATACTAAGCAGCCCTGCTTTTTTCAATTTTTTTAAATCAATGAATGTCAAAGAAATTTCAATTACGAATATCATAGTGGAACGTCAATTTTTTATTAAAATCGAGTTTTTCAAGATTCAACCAGCCTGTTATTGCTAATAATTATCAAGAGTTTAAAAATAGATCACAGGCAACAACAATTCGAATAAATAAATATATATATATATATATATTAATATATATATATATATATATATATATATATATATATATATATATATATATATATATATATATATATATATATATATATATATATATATATATATATATATATATATATATATATATTAATATATATATATATATATATATATATATATATATATATATATATATATTAATATATATATATATATATATATATATATATATATACAGGGTGATTCATTAATATGTGTAAATATTTCAACGGTAGAATTTTTAGCTCAAAATATGAAGATCTAACCCAATTTGCTCATACAAAATATTTCTCTTTACTGATTTACAGGGTGTTTTATTTAGACTATTAAAAATGAATTTTGTTCATTACTTTAATGCTGCTTGATATTTCTTTATGATATTTGGCAGTAAGATGAAGTAGCTTGGGACACATCAAATAATAGTAAAGAAGACTTTCTCGCTATCACCAGTGGCGTACGGCAGAGGCACGAGAGGAGTTCTCGTTTCCTAAATTCTACGCCACTGGCAGAATGGGCATTTTAGTATAATTTTTTGATTCTCCAATATTTTCTCTGTAAATAAGGCACTCTGTTTTCGTAACGCTAGATCCACTATTTTTTGAGATATTTAACGTTGAACGTATGGCTGCACAATTCTTTTGATTTTTATGTACGAGTCATGTCGGTGTTTTTTGTCATACAATTGCATGTATTACGTAAAATAAACATTATTAGGTATTTTTTTCAATTAATAATGATATTAACAAACAATTTGAAACATAACAACTACAAAAATATCCAGCGCTACATAAAAAAAGTTCTAAATAAATACTTAATTATCAAGATCTTCTTTACAATTTTTGGAAGAATATCAAATTTATGAACAAAAAACAATTTACAACAAATGTTCAATGTGATCTCCGTTTACCTCAATGAGTTTATCCATTTTTTCGCTAAACGATCTTCTAACTTTAGAAAATATATTTGGCTGATTCGCAATAAAATTAGCGGAATTCACAATTTGCTGCCATAGTTCCCGGCGAGTATTTATCGTTTGGGATATTTTTGTAGTTGTTCTGTTTTAAATTGTTTGTTGATATTATAAATGAAAAAAATACCTAATAATGTTTATTTTACGTAATACATGCAATCGTATGACAAAAAACACCGACATGAAGATATGAGAAAATATTGGAGAATCTAAAAATTATACTAAAATATCAATTCTGCCAGTGGCGTAGAATTTAGGAAACGAGAACTTTCCGTGCCCCTGCCGTACGCCACTGGTGATAGCGAGAAAGTCTTCTTTACTATTATTTGATGTGACCCAAACTACTTCAACTTACTGCCAAATATCATGAAGAAATGTCAAGCAGCATCAAAGTAATGAATAGAATTCATTTTTAATATTCTAAATAAAACACCCTGTAAATCAGTAAGGAGAAATATTTTGTATGAGCAAATTGGGTTAGATCTTCATATTTTGAGCTCAAAATTTTCCGGTTAAAATATTTACACATATTAATGAATCACCCTGTATATATATATATATATATATATATATATATATATATATATATATATATATATATATATATATATATATATATATATATATATATATATATATATATATATATATATATATATACGATATATATATATATATATACGATTCATATATAATGTGACAAGCATTGCCAATGCTTGCATAAGACAAGATATATGTCGAAATTTTGAGACTACCAGAAAAATAGTAGTAGTATATTGTTTTATTAGGAGTAAAAGTAATACTTTTTGTGGCGAGACTAAATGTTTCTTTTTTCAACGAGATCATTAAATAATAGTCAAAATTTTATTTCGCACATGGACCCTGTACGCCCAAACAATAAATAAAAAACTCTATCGCAGCGCGCTGCATTAGAAGAGCAGGTTTTCATAACGTATCCAGTTTAAAAAATATATTCGTTTAAGTATGATTTTTTTTCCGAATAAAAAAAATATGTGCCCTCTAATATGTAAACAATATTTACTTTCTTCCCGGGGGATCAACCCCCCAACCAATTCGTACCAAAACCAATCACATCCAAGGTTTCTATAAAATTTCTATAAAATTGCGCTCTTTATCGTGTAAACAAGATTTATTTCCTCCTTCGGGCGGTCAACCCTCCAACCAATTCATATAGAAAAAATAGCATTCAAGATATCGTACGAAACTACCTACCTACTAAGTTTCAACCCTATGGTACCAAAATTGCGCCTTCTATCGTGAAAACAAGATTTATTTCCATGGGGGGGTTCAACCCCCCAACCAATTCGCATTAAAACCTATCCTATTAAATATATCATACGAAACTACCTACTCACAAACTTTCAATCCTATTGCTCAAAACTACGCCCTTTATCATGTAAACAAGATTTATTTCTTCCCCCAGAGGCTCAACCCCCCAACCAATTCGAACCAAAACCAATCATATTCAAGATATCATACAAAACTACCTAGATACAAACTTTCAACCCTATTTCTACAAAATTGCGCCTTCTGTCGTGTAAACAAGATTCATTTTCCTCCCAGGGGGGTCAACCCCCCAACCAATTCGACCCCAAAACAATCCCATCTAAGATATCATACGAAACTACAAACTTTAAACCCTATTGATTCAAAATTGCGCCCATTATCGTGTAAACAACGCTAAACTACATAAGCACATACATACGAACATGGGTGCCAAGCATCATAAAAAGTCATGAAACGAAAAACTATCTTGGTCCTTGGTCCAACTTTGCTAATCTCAACCATTTTTAAAAGCAGGTTTTCAAATTGAAAACCAGCAAAAAAAATTGGTTCGCTAAATATTTTAATTATTTTGAATGTCCCTTCCCTAGATCTATTTCCCCATCCCTAGTCCAGAAGGTCTAACACAAATAAAAAAATTACTCCCACACTTGACTGTTGAGTTTCGCACCGCTGCAATAGTCTATTTCTATTATTTCGAGGGAAAATACGACTGACAAAAGAGCAGCAGCATTAACATCGCATTTTCCCCTCATTTTTTTCACATACAAATTCTTAATCCCCTAATTTGGAGGGATTGTTGAGGTGAGTGAAACCTTCCAACCCATGAAAAAACCTGAAATACCTACATGAAAATGACGATGGTTAAGGAAAATAGACAAAAACACCAACGGAAATTCCCTACATCTACTCAATCAACGTACGAAATATCAACCCTCTAACTCAATATGATGTAGGCAAATCCTGAAAAACTATGAAAAAACACGAAATCTTCACATAAGAATGACGACGGTTTAACATCAAAGTTTACACTGGCGAACGGCACTTTCCTATTATCAACATAATCTACGACCTACGTATAAATCTTCAAAATGCGCTAGAAGGCTGAATAATTGATTTACCATCTATTTCAAAGTCTAACCTGTGGCGAGGGTTGCTGTTCCTCTGGGGGTGGATGCCACCCCTTCTTAGGGGTGAAAAATTTTCCTTCGGAAATAAGGACGGAAATCTTTTTTGTCATGAAGTTTCTTCTGAAACTCAATAATTTTCCAC
Organism: Cynegetis impunctata; assembly: GCA_030704885.1. NCBI lineage: Eukaryota > Metazoa > Arthropoda > Insecta > Coleoptera > Coccinellidae > Cynegetis > Cynegetis impunctata. The sequence continues at coordinate 113,155 of JARQZK010000058.1, read as the reverse complement.
ATATTCGCGGGTGAAATTGTCGGTTTTCAGGCAAAAAAAACCAATACTTTTTCGCGAATAACTGAAAAAATATGCATTCAATCGAAAAAAAAGCGGAAAGCAGATTTATAGCTCATAAAAAACAAAGAAAATCGTGTATTTATGATGTATGCAGACCCAATACAAACGGGATTATTGCTTGTTAAAAGTTGACTGGTATTTTTAATCGCCAAAATGGAAAGTTTCTACGTACGATAACCAAAAAGCAATGCATTTTTCGGGGAAAACTCATGAAAATTTTTAAATTCCTTTGAAAAACCTTCATTTTTATTTTTTATAAAAGTTCCTAGCATCAAAACTAAGCGAGTTATGAAGAGAATAATGTCGATTCCTATTTTTTCGTTGGAAAAAAATAGTGAAAATATCACCCTCCCTTTCACCCCATTTGAAAAAAATCGTTGCCACTTTACAATTCACTTTCTGAGTGTTTGACCAGTTTAAAGTAAGTACATCTTTCTGGAAAAATTCGTATTTAAGCGAAATCACCTTTTCTTCAAAATAACTCAAAAACTATTAATGATACGCAAAATTTTGTAGAATAAGAAATTATATATTTTTCTTTTTTGAAAATTTTGACGTTTTTTTCAATAGGATGAAAATAGAGTAAGATATGGCCATTTAAAGCTTGCGTGTGTTCGCGCAAAGTACCCTTTTGGAGCTCTTTTAGCATAAACCTTTTTAAAAATAAGATCCGAAAAAAAAATTTATTTAAATGAGCTTCTAGCTCTTAAAAAAATCTACAAAATGCTTTTTTTAAGGACTCGATTGCTTGAAAACTAGGCGAGTTCGTGGGAAAAAATCAGAAGCACATTTTTGTAGAAATTAGAATATGTATAGTATTGCATAATATTGATGAATACACATAGTGGTAAAAACCAATCAACTTCCAACAAGCAATAATTCCGTTTTTATTGGGTCAAAATACATCATAAATACACGATTTTCTTTGTTTTTTGATAAGCTACAATTTTGCTTGCTCTCTAGAGATTTTTCGATTAAATGCATATTTTTCCAGTTATTCGCGGAAAAAAATCTGAAAACGTTTGACTGACAACCGACAATTTCAGTCGCGAATAAGTCGAAAAGTATTGGCTTTCAGAAAAAACTTCATGAAACAAAAGTTGCACATAATTAGTCAATTCATCGATTTCCGTCCTTATTTTCAATGAAAAATTTTTCAATTCCAAGAAGGCGTGGCATCCATCCCCCAGAGAAAAAGCAACGCCCGGCACAGGGTAGAGTTTGAAATAGATGGTAATTAGAATGTAAATTCAAATTTTCATACAAATCGGTGTTGTATGGAATAAATACACAGTTTATACTATTTTTTACCGTCATTGACTGGACTAATACTGTTTATTAAGAATGAAAACTTAAGAATTTAACACAACAATTTCATCATGAAAATAAGATGAGAAAAATGAAATTCACTTACTGCTACTTGCGTTTTTATTATCTCCATATCATCCAGATTTGGTAGCGATATACTATTCCTTCGGGACATATGATTCTTCGACTTTTCCTGATTTTGTACATCATCCACATGTTCATCATTAGTTCTATCGTCTAAAGACGTTTCACTCATTTTAATATCATCCGACGGACTATTTACAACAATAGTAGGAATTTGATCCAACAGCAGTTTTTTTTTTCTAGCTCGAAACATGTTGTATTTGATAAATCACAACGAAGTATAAATAGCCTTGTGCACAGCTAATTTATAGACATAGAAAAAAATTTTCTTTCTAATCTTTTTGTTCAAATGAATAATATGAATGAAACTTTAATACACGTTTTTTTTGGAAGATAACGTCGATTTGTTTACCAGTAGGTGAAAAGTGGTGATGGTTATTTTTAGTATTTCATCCTCGACGGTATGACAATATCAAACACAGTCTTCACAGCAATTAACACATTCACATTTAAAAGCTTTTGTTTCGAATGTTTCATTTCGAAATCAGTTATTCAATTCCGTCATTATGGTATGGGTCTATCATGTTTGTTCTTTCTGCTTCAGGAATGTTTGTGATTGGCAGATGAATCTGTGAAATAGAAATTAACACATGTAGTCTAATAACTCGAAATGAATTTACTTTTCTCTGAGATATATTGATATAATTGAAAGTAGATATAAGTGGAATATTGTTCAATGTATCTAGTGAAGGTGATATTGAGCCAAAATAGTGATACTTAAATTAAATATTACAGTCTGATACCTGATGTGAATATATTTCAGATGAGCAATAATAAAACATTTGTTTTCGAAATACATAAATCATTTATATTATGTGACGATCGTTTCACAATGCAAGTGGCCTTCTCATCTTGGAAACGTTAGAATCAAGATATGGTATATTGCTGTGGGAGATACATACAAATAATATAGTAGAACGTTCATCCACGTCAATGCAAATTTTGTAATTTTTTTTTCCACGATTTGGCAGTATGATATTTCAATTCTTTTAAATTGTCAGACTCGAAACAGACGGACGGACGGACAGACAAACGGGCGGACGGACAAACGGATGGAAGGACAGACGAACACACGGACACACGGATGGACGGACAGACGGACGGACAGACGGATGAACGGATAGACAGACACACGGACAGACGGACGGAAGGACAGATGGACAGACGGATGGACAGACAAATCCATTATATAAGACTTCACGTTTAGTAGGAGAGTGAAGTTGAAATAACCAAATAGCTAATTTGCACCTGAAGAAATTAATTAGTTTGAAGCATTGTATGCTGAAACGTTTTCCTACATTAGAACAAGATGGCTTGCTCTTAAACTGGATTTTATAATCCGCAGACTTTGACAATAAACAAACACAGTCAATATCTCGTGATACTAAATAGAAACTCCCTTACAAAATAAAAATTATTTATTGGAAACATAAACTCCCTCAAATCAATGGTTGATAAAATTATTTTTTGTACAACTGTCAAAAAAGACTACATTCACGAATCGCTATGGATACGCAAAGTTATCAATTTTTTAACTAGTAAAAATAGTTATTTATTATACAAGGGAAAAAAGTATTAGATTTTAGCTCGAGGTTTTGTTGTCTCCCGACGCGAAGCGGAGGGAGACAAAAAAGCGAGAGCTAAAATCTAATATTTTTCCCGTGTATAATACATAATTTTTTTCTGTGACGGGGAAAACGATTTAATATTGACAAAACATATTATTACAATATATTAAAGTCAGAAAATTATCGATGTGAAATTTGGTAGGCTGTTGTACTTTTAGCGACAATTAGGCCTGCGTTGCTAAGGAAACCTTCAAAGTAACCAAATATCTGTCAATTTAATTCTATGATTTGATTTAAAAATTGCGAACTTAGTAGTTGTTTAGTAGTTATTTCGAACAATATAAAGTGAAAAAATGTCTGATTCCGAGTTATCTCTGACTCCACCGGAGTTAGTAGAAGCAGCAAAAGTAGCGTCACAAAAATTATTGCCAGCTAAATCGAGGAAAATTTACGAAACCGCGTATTCAAGATTAATGGAATAGAAGATGAAAAAGACATGCAGTTCTTCCTCGAAGACGGTGTTATTGGCTTATTTTTCGGAACTGGCACAACAACAAAAACCATCAACAGTGTGGTCGAACTATTCAATGATTAAAAGTACGTTCAATCCAATAATAATGTAGACGTTTCAAAATATTTCAAACTAACTACATTTCTGAAACAAAATGGGAAAGGTTACACGCCCAAGAAAGCTGCGATTTTTACGAGTACATAAATTAGTGATTTTTTAAATAATGCTCCCGATGAATTTTATTTAATGGCCAAGGTTGTTGTTGTATTTGGAATTGCAGGAGCTTGTCGAATTTATGAAATCAGCCAGGTAACATTAGATGATATTGAAGATTCGGAAACGTTATTAATTGTGAAACTCAAGCAAACAAAGAATGAAGTAAGCAGGAGATTTGTAGTTACCTACTGAAGAATATAATTTCGACACAAGAAAATTCCATTGTTGTACCGAATAGTTCAAGGAACTATTATTACATATAAAGGAAATGTAACTTTTGTATAGTAAAATATTCTAAAATTAAATATCTACCTTTACTTATGTGTATATATATCCGGGAAAAAAGTACTCACTTTTTTCCCGGGGAAAAAAGTACTCACTTTTTTCCCGGGGAAAAAAGTAATTTCAAAAAGTGATATTTCTTTACCTGTCATCAGAGACAAAATGTCAAACTTTCTTCCCGTCACAGAAAAAAAGATATTTTTTCACCGTGAAAAAAAGACCATAGAATATAAAAATAATGCATTTAATGAAAATTAATAAGAAAAAATCATTATTTATTGCAATAATAATTAATATTAAAATTTGAACAATTATTTCCAATATGTATTGCCGAGGACGACGATGCTGATAGTTGGTTTCCAGAAATTGTCTTGTTCTCATCAGAAATATTTAATTTGACGTTTGTTAGATAAATTACATGTTTCCTTGGTTACACTTACTCTGACATAAGATCATAGAATATATTGATAATCATACTTGACTGCATGACTTTCAATTTTTAAAATAGCATGACTTTTAATAAATACTTATAATTTAAATACTTTTTTGCCAGTTGTACAAAAAATATTGTTTGTATTTCGTGAGCGAAATCAGTATTTCATGGCGCATTCGAATGAATTTTAAGCCTCGATCTGACGATCTTGGCTAAAAATTTACATCTTTATGCGCCATTAAAAAAACACTGATTTCGCACACTAAATACAAAAATAACTATTTTATTCGACGTCACATACAGATTTGAGGAAATTTCTAGTTACTTGAGAGTACATATAAATTATTATAGATTTAAGGAATAGTTTTGTGATGATGAAGTTAATTTCATTCCTAATCTTTGATGATCAAACTTCGCTAAGAAATTAATTCATTTCAAATCTTCATATATTCACCTGCACTTTGATACTTTTAATGACACAACAACGTTCATCAAACCAATATAAAAAAAATGTTCAACTGCTCATGACAACCAAATCAACATCACGTAAATCTTTCTCGGCAAAAATGCAAATAACTTCAAGTTAATTCATAAAGGTCATATCAGCCAGATAAGTTTTTACGTATTTTATCTCTGACATAGTTATACCTCATTATATAAAATCTCTTGAGCAAATATGAATATTGACGCTTTGTGTTATCAAGTATTCGGTTATTTTAAAAAATTCAAACCATATGAGAATCATCTTAAATATTCGCATAAAAATTGAGCTAATCGGTAATGACTAACATAAAGACTAAACTATTCTACAATGCAGTGAAAATAGATTCACACTTGGGGAGAATCTACAAACGTGAAACGATCTATAAACGAACACTGATATTATACTCCTTTCTTCATATTTATATATAGTCCAGTCTTCAGCCGTTTTCCCGTGGAATTTTGAGAATCGAGGTCGATTTCCTTAATAATGGGGATTTAGGTAGTATTTATAACCTTCTTCGAAATCTATAATGTGCCGAAGTGTGCTTTTGCCTTAGGGGTGAAAGCTGGCCCTTCTAGGGGATGAAAATAATTTTAATCAACGTTTGTTTCAAAAAGTTTTTTTGTAAACCTGATAATTTTCGAGTTATTAACGATTGAAAATGTATAATTTTCATTGAAAAACGCATGTTGTTGAACAGCTTTTTACGAATAACTCAAAGACTTTTCATTTTATCGAAAAAATCATTTTAAGCAAAAATGTAACTAATAAGAAAGAAAGAAGATTCGTTTTCGAACGACCTTTGTAAACCCAACAACGTCTGAGTTATTACTCGTTGAAGAATGGTTATTTTTCGAGAAACCCAAAATTGAAAAGTTTTAACCTTAAATAATTTGAAAATAGTGAAATTTTTAGATAAAAGTAAAGAGTCCCTTTTCAAAGTACAAATTGAATTACCCCTATAACCTAGACTTTGTTTTTGTCGTTAAAGTATTGATGCTAATAATTGATCGCTACTGACATCGTGCTTGTTTTTTACTCATTTCAATAATTTATCACAATTGGGATCTTGCTTGTTTTCTAAACGTCTGTATTTAACCCAGGCTTTCTTTTTGTTGTTAAGTATTGATGCTAAAAATTTATCACTACTGACATCGTGCTCGTTTTTTACTCATATCAATAATTAATCACAACTGAGATCTTGCTTGTTTGTTAAACATCTGTATTTAACCCAGGCTTTGTTTTTGTTGTTAAGTATTGATGCTACAAATTAGTCGCAACTGAGATCTTGATTGTTTTTTCACACATTCTATATTTAACCTAGACTTTGTTTTTATTGTTGAAGTATTGATGCTAACAATTAGTAGCTACAGAATTATTCCTTATACAAAAGTCTTTTGTATAAGACTGCCTTATAACAAAAATTAAGTCACTTTTTTTTCTTTTTTTTAAATTTAACCCTTACTCCCTTGTCATGACCATCCTAAATGAAATTAATCGTAACCCACTTTCAATTATCCCAACTTAAGTGTTATTTATATGATCTATATGATTTGACAAGTTTAGAATGCTTAATTTATAAAAAATTGTTGTTTAAATTGCATTTTCATAATTTTGAAAAAAATGCATTTTTCTCAAAAAATTTCTCCCGAAAACTATTCATGATATAAAAACTGTTCCTAATGTTAAATGTAGAGTTTTCCTTACTATAAATTTTGATATTTTTTTATCTTTGTATCATGAAAATTGAACGAGATACGTTGGCTGAAAGTTTGTATTCGCGTATTAATTGTGGCTCATCCAAACCCTTTGAGGTCAACCCTTTTCAAATGAAAGGTTAAAAAAAGTTTCAATCAACGTGGTGTCAAAAACCTTGAAATTCCCTATAGGCCAAGCTACAGAGATTTTTTCATGTAAAAAGTGTTAGAAGAAAACCAGCTCCGCCATTGTGTGTAAAATAGTTCCACATGATATAGTGATATGTTTTTCACTCGACTTTATTATTTATGTCTTTGTTATTAACAATTTTATGCAAAAAATCGCGTTTTTTTTAGTTTTTTGCTTATAAAATTGAAACTATCAGAGTAATCGTGATGATGTCAATAGACTTATTGTAGAAAATGAAAAGACGAAAAAAATGAGAGGTCGGACAACTCGATCAGACCCTTAGTCTAAGGGAAAATTGGAAAAAACCGTCCAAAATTCAGTTTATTCAAAAGTTCATAACTCAGTTATTTTTTGAGTTGTAGCGTAGATCCTCCGGCCAGTATTAGGTATTAATATAAACTTCATTTGTGCGAAGAGCAGGAACTGTCCGATGCATAGTTTTTGATCTGTGGCCATTTGATTATGTTACTATGCAATTTTCCAGCAGACCTGAATGCGACAGGTATGGTCCGATTTCAATTTACTAAAAAGATTTTGAAAGTAGAATTCTCATAGTTCAAAACATTCATCTTGGTTTTTCATAGAAACGCTGAGAAATATGTTAAAAATAAAGCTGAAAATGACAAAAACCGGCCGAGCGGGTGAGAATAGTTGATGAGTGGGTGTAGAGCAGCAGGCAAGGAGAAGTATGATATTCGAAAGCGTCGGCATTTTGAACGTGACAGTAATTTCTAAACGTTGTCAGATAATAATTGTAAACCCCCACTCTTCAACTACTCTCACGCGCTCGGCCGTTTTTTGTCATGTTCAGCTTTATTTTTAACATATTTCTCATCGTTTTTATGAAAAACCAAGATGAACGTTTTGAACTACGAGAATTCTACTTTCAAAATTTTTTTAGTAAATTGAAATCGGACCATACCTGTCGCATTCAGGTCTGCTGGAAAATTGCATAGTAACATAATCAAATGGCCACAGATCAAAAACTATGCATCGGACAGTTCCTGCTCTTTGCACAAATAAAGTTTATATCAATAGCTAATACTGGCCGGAGGATATACGCTACAACTCAAAAAATAACCGAGTTATGAACTTTTGAAAAAACTGCATTTTGGACGGTTTTTTCCAATTTTCCCTTAGACTAAGAGTCTGATCGAGTCGTCCGACCTCTCATTTTTTTCGTCTTTCCATTTTCTACAATAAGTCTATTGACATCATCACGATTACTCTGATAGTTTCTATTTTATAAGCAAAAAACTAAAAAAACGCGATTTTTTGCATACAATTATTAATAACAAAGACATAAATAATAAAGTCGAGTGAAAAACATATCACTATATCATGTGGAACTATTTTACACACAATGGCGGAGCTGGTTTTCTTCTAACACTTTTTGCACAAAATGCTCACTCTAAATCTCTGTAGCTTGGCCTACTACAGAATTTCCTATTTGAAAATATTATAGCTTAAAAAATGAGGGAGTAATCGTCAAAAAACCAACTTTTTAAGTTTTTAATTTCAGAGCAAAATTCCGCTTCACTTGCATATTCTTCTAAAAGTTTAAAAATTGAATATCCAAACAATGCAGATTTGATACTATTTTCTCACAGCTTCACTGGATGTGACTGAACATCTTCAATAAAGGTAAAATAAATTTTACAGCATTTTAGAAAAACATTCCGACGTAAGGAAAAGGCGAAGATTTTTTATAATAGTTCATCAACGCTTGAAGATATTTTAGAAGCCGTTAGATACTGTACCGAAACATTGTTTCGACTTACTAAAGACACTATACCTTAAATATATTGAAACGTGCAACAAACTTGTCTGAATATCTCGAACAAATCAGATATAACTCATTTATTAACTTATCCACTAAAAAAAGGCTGTTAGATTGTCATCTCTTGTCCCAACAGTTGGTGCTTTCAATGAGCACATAATACGGCTGGATAACAAAAATATTAATTCTTTTGATTAGGGTTGGATTAAAATTGACGGAATTTTACATCCAATCAAAAACCATAATGAACCGGCACCTGAGGAGATTTTGCAAATGATATTTTGTAATTGCAAAAGGAATGCGGTTCAGCGTGCGGTTACCGACGAGTAGGCTTCTTTTACAATGCAATGTAGAGAACCTGCAGTGAAGACACTTATCTAAACAGGACACCAGTTTTAGACCAAGAGGAAAACGTGAATACCGAGAGCGTCGAGGAAACGAAAAACTATATTTAGTGCAAATAAATTTTCATCTCATTACTACTGCAAGAAAAAACCGAAATTTTATATTTTTGGATACAAGGGGTGGCTTTTATAAGGGTTGTGTTTAAAAAACGACAAGAATCATATCATTGAAGAAATATTTTCGATTCAATATTAATGCACTTTTGAATCATTTCTTATTGTGAAAGAATCTTTGAGATTATTTTTCACTAATGAGGGTTGAAGCGTCTCGGCAAATGATAATTTCATTTAAATAAAGTATAATAATTCAATATGACGCAATTTTCAATTATTTCAGGTTACGAATAGGTACCTTTAAAACTAGTTTTAGAATTTACTACCATGATGGGGGATTTAAAGGGGTTGCATCTGTCTGATGACATGAACTTATTTGAGTATATCAATAATTCATTTAAACTTCTGTTTAACTAAATACATGCTAAAATCTACGATTTTTCAGTTTTTTGCGATAATTTTCATCAAAATCGGTGTTGATTCTCAAAATTCCACGGTTTTACAGTTTTTTACCGCTGGTGACTGGACTAATAGAGTCTCATACTAAAACTTTCAAACACTAGTACTAACCTAACTTCAACTTTACTAACCTCAACTCCTTCTGAATCAGTTTCACAATTCGTTCTTTATTAATAAAATAATAACGTTTGACACTACGAATAGTCAGATAACAAATTCTCGAACACGTGTTATTCCATTTAATAGTATATTGTGTATCAAGTGCGTGAAGTAGACTTTTTTACATAAGCGTGGAGTTTGCGAAACGAGCGAAGCGAGTGGAGCAGCCACGCGAGTGTAAAAAAGTCTTCACGCAAGTGTTGCACACTATACTTTTTCTACGACGTAACAATAAGGAAATTTAAAAAGCAAAAATCGATTTCATGATTATTAGCGCACACAACACATAAAGAAAAACGTGAAAGACTTTGACGGTTTTGAACGTTATAAAAATTTCTAAAGCACAGCTATCTGTGAATTTTTCATCTGTTCGTAAAAGTCTATTAGCCTTATGGCAGCTATGAGTAAAATATCCCTTAAGAATAGCATTGCACTTCACGCACCTATATTAAAACTTCAACTTCGTGCATTTTTATCGATGTGTAAAGTTGCATTTCAGAAATAGGAGTAGAAAAACATATTTTTTACAGTAGTTGACAAATGCTGGTTTTTTATTATTATTTTTTTTCCTTAAAAGGTTCGCATTTAGATTATTTTCAGATGTTTGGTGATTTTTCTAAACCTAATTAAAATGCTTTACTGTATTTTAAATGTATAGCTGTATATATTGCAGTTTCATATGAAATAGTAGTACCAACTTATGATGAAAGTGATGAAATTCGAAATTTCCAAATACAAATATTGTCTTATTTTGAGTACATATTGTTTAGTTTCATCGATGTAGCTATTTCTTTCGGTACTATCTTGAAGTAATGCGAGTCATTTCATAAAATATATGAAGGTGGTACCTGGAAAAACTGTAGCACTTAGCAATTAGTTATATTAATTTAAATTTTATATTCATTTTTGAACGAGTTGTAGTGGGGACTTTAGTTAACTCTTTCCAGGGCCAGATTCACCAATAGGCTGGAGTAGGCTGCAGCCTATATGCCCCCGCCACTCAAGGGGCCCCCACCAAAATTGTAATTTGTAGAGAGGAGTATAAGCATAGTAACTACAGTGCGCTCTATGCAAGCCTGAGCTCTGGAAGAATAGACAAATAATATTGATCTATTATATTGCACATTCAGAATTAATAGAGGAGAGTTCAAGATGTACAATTTAATGAATAAAAATTTTTTCAAACAAAATTCATTAATTTAGTTCACGGTAATGAAATTTCTAAAAATGCATATGAGCATATGACTTCTCTATAACACTTCAATGTGAACAAGAACACCTAAGGGTACGAACAGAACGAGTAAGTTGAGGTGGAGGTGTAGCTCGCGGTGGATGCCACTAGTTAAGTCCCGGTCGATGTCGACCGCACACAACGAGGAGGTTATCAGCGATGCTCAGTCGAGCCAGTGTTGCCTATTTTCGCGAGCGGAACTTTATTATCAAAACATATCTACATACTATTCCGAATCGAATGACACCTTGCTCATATTTTTCCGAGACTGCTGAAAAAAGTTGAACAAAAAAGCACTTGTTGACTAGACTACTGACAAGTCTGTCTTTTTCGCACTTGTAGCCTTCGAATGAAATAGAATGCTGAAATTGGAACGATATTTAATGCCATGAACATAACGAAGCTTCGAAATAAAATGAGTCTGAAGTCATTAAATGATTAAATACTTTTCAAGAAGAACCAATAAAAGCTCCTATAATTACGAATATAATTACGAAATGAGTGATCTGCACAATTGCTATGAGATCTTCCTTCATATTTAGCACAAATTATCAAAAAATAAACTTAATACCCGAAGGTGAAAAAAGCTGGCAACTGGAGTACTGTAGCGCGCGAAATGTCAGACGCCACACGTCTTCTATGCGAGCTGCTGAGGGTGATGGCAACACTGCCTTGAACGCACCAATCACAGCGAAGCATCCTTGTAGACCGCGCGGTAAGCATCCATGTAAAACAAACTGATTTTATTCTCAAAAGCATCGCTGTAAACCTCCTTAGTGGCATCGCGCTAAACCTCCACCGCGACTTACTCGTTATGTTCGCTCCCATTTAAATCAATGTATTTGTTTTACATGGATGTCGACATCGACCGCGACCGCGAGCTACACCTCCACCTCGACTTACTCGTTCTGTTCGTACCCTCAGGCACTTCGATACTTTTAAATGTCGAAATTCATTTTTTTCGCTATATTATATAAATTTAATAATCTATGATCCACAATTCATACTAAAGTATAAAAATCACATAGCGAGCAATGAAATTTGGGGATGGTCCCCTTCGAGGCCCACACCACTACTCAGCCTATAGGCCCCATAAACGTAAATACGGCACTGACTCATTCATAGAGTTTTGCAATATCGATAAGGCAGGACATATAATTTAAATCTCAATAAAATATTATATAGATACGATCCCTATATATATATCTATATATATTATTCGAATGAAATGTATTAAAATACGTCAAATATTTTCACTTCATACAAAGAAGAAGAATATATATTATAAGTGAAGATTCTGAATAAACTACTACGATCAGATTCTGTTTATGAGTTTTTTTTTTAATGAAAACCATGTAGGTATATTATTTATAATATTTCTTAATAAACTTCATTCCAAAAGTAATATTTCGTACATTTGTTTTTTCATTCTACGACTCTGGGGATTGTTACCGAAGAATTAACATGGAGCATTATGTCAAATTGCTGATGTAAAATATGGAAATCAACAAGGACAATCAAATAAAATTATTTATCTCTTGAAATTATTACTGAATTCATAATGATGATTATTGACATAAAATAGTAGTAGGTATATAATTAGACAGTGATTTTCCATAGTTGATTTTATATAAATATCCTAATAAAATTTTTCAGATTTGCAAAAAACTTACCACTTGAATTTTCTTGTTTATAAATTCTTATTTCACTTTCCACGATAAAAACAACATACTTCATCACTACTGACTTCTTGATCAGGTCAGTAAAAGTAATATTCCACTTGTTGCATCACATCTTCAGTAAAATGGGAAATTAGGCAGTAATTACACCCACTCTCCATTTTATTGTTATAATCCGTTTAAAGAGAATTTGTTGTCAATTGTTATGAAGCAGTTCATAAAAATCTCGACAGTTCATAAGTACCTAAATAAAATTGAGTTTCCATATGTGGCAATTAGACATCATGTTTTATTTATGAAACAACTCTGTCATGAAATTATCATTCGTGCGGTTTTGAAGGAGGAAAACGTACACTAGTGAATAAATTGTGCAGCATATTAATCAACTTTCGAGATAATTTTATATATTCGTCAGAGAGGCTATCATTGTTGACAAATACAGTCAGGATAGTTCGAAAATATAGGATTATAGAGTAGTAACTATTTTCCAGGGCAATTATTTTAATCAACTCTCAAAATTAGGCTGTTAAAAATTGATATAACCATTTTCAGAAAAAACAGCTTATAGGGCACGAACAATAGTATATTGTTTTATTAGGAGTAAAAGTGATAGTTGTTGTGGCGAGACTAAATATTTGTCGGCTGAACGCCGTGGGGCCCACAATTTTAGTCGAGCCACAAAAAGTGCTTTTCTCCGAATAAAACATGCAATTTTTTTCCGCAAACGGTGTTCAAACGATAGAATTAAGATAATATTTTTAAAAAGGATTAAATGTAAGAAAACGTAAAACTAGATTGCTTTGCTCACTGGTTTTGTAGGTGTCAAGGCAACACAAATTTGACAATTCAACAAAATAATTGTCAGGAACATTTAATAGCTATTTATGCCATCAGTTACGAAATGCCTAATGCGTGAGATTTTTGCGGAACGAACGAAGTGAGTTTCGCAAAAACTCACAAGTTACACAAAATTTCATTTCGTAACGTATTGCATACAAGATTTTTTCTAATTTTGAAGAAAGTAATAAAATTTAATATAATTGATAAAAATTTGGAAAACATAAATTTAGTTTGTTGCTGTTACTTCATGTTAGTTGTCAGTTTGACATTTTGTAAAAAAGTCTAGACGGAAGGTTTTTAGCGAGATTGATATATTTTTAGTTTTATTTTTAAAAAATGAGTGATTCAAGTTCTGAAGAGCTACCAAGCAATATTGAAGAAGCAGCAGGTAATGCTCTATTATCAGTAATTACCAAAAAGTCAAAGGCAGTTTATGATTTGGTATACAAAAAATTTGTTACGTGGTGTGATGAGAAGAAAATTAAACATGTTAATGAGAAAGTTTTACTTGCATATTTTGAGGGTAAGAAAGTTTCCACATTATGGACACTTTACTCAATGTTGAGGTCTGAACTAAATCTGAAAAGGAATATTGATATTAAAAAATATACAAAGTTGGTAGCATATATTAAAAGGCAAGCGGACGGGTACAGTGCTAAAAAGTCAAAAGTTTTTATTAAAGAAGATTTTGCCAAATTTTTAGTGGAAGCTGATGACAAAGAATACTTAATGGCTAAGGTTGCAATGATAATTGGAAAGGCAGGAGCATGCAGAAAAGCAGAATTAACATTTCTTCCAGTTGAAAATGTTATAGACGAAGGAAGCCATTTTCGTGTTGATATCCCACCTTCAAAAACAAAAGTTATACGGCAGTTTGCAATTACCACTGGAGACATTGAAAAGACGAATCTTGTTGAAATATTAAGAAAATATATTAAGTTGCGTCCCCAGGTTCTTAAACACAACAGATTTTTTGTAAAATATGCGAATGGAAAATGTACCAGAAATCCTGTGGGAATTAACACATTTAGCAGTCTGCCAAAAGTTATTGCACAATTTCTTGGTCTCTCAAATCCTCTTCTATATACTGGCCACTGCTTCAGAAGAAGCTCTGCCACTTTCCTAGCAGACAGTGGCGCTGATATTTTAAAATTAAAGAGACATGGAGGTTGGAAATCTACCTCTGTTGCGGAGGGATATGTTGAAAATTCCATGAATAATAAAAAACTTATAGCGCAAGAAATATTTGGTGAAACATCTAATGCAATGTGCGCCGCTTCCCAAATAACAGCAAGTTCGAGCAATGAAAAAAATATGTCGTCGGGAATTAATTTGAATAATTGCAATAATTGTGTTATCAATATTTATAATAATTAATTAATTTATAATTTATGTTTTCAACTTGTATTATAACAGTTTAATAAATAGAATAATTCTTTTTGTCACTAATTTTGAAATACATTTTTCGTCACCAATTGCATAAAATTTTACTTTATGCAACTAGTTAGAAAAAGAAAGACGTTTCATAATGTCAATCAGTTTTAAAAAGTGTCACTTTATATGTCAAAATTAGAAAAAGTCACTTATCTACGCATTATAGGATTGTGCGTTTTTAGTAAGTACCCGAGTATTAAGGAATAACTTGTAGTAAAATTTATAAAATTTTTCTTACAGATTACATTATGTCAGATTCGGAACTCAATTGTACGCCGCCCGACGTTCTTGAAATTTCCGTGAGCGTATAAAAAAGTGTACTTTTTTGTACGCTCACGGCCGGACAAAAAAGTAAAAACAAAATGACGTCTGTGAAATCAAACTTCAACATTAAGAATTGAGGTTTAAAAAGTCGTCATTTTTTGACGTTTGCGGAAAAAATATTTAGTTTTTATTATAACATTCATGTAAATCGTTGGTTGATATGATAAGATGATAGAGTAGGTATCACTCAATTCAATGTTAGAATATTTTAAAGTTAACGGTTTATTAAGTTCAAAAATTCCTTAGTGTCGCCAATTTTCAAATTGGAAAAACATGTGAGCGGCAAAGCTTCGTAATTAAGGTCATATTTTCCCTTTGTTTCTTTTTTTTCTAATATACAAATTCTTAACCCCTTGAGTCATTTCGGAAGGGCTGAAGAGGTGCACAAAGCTTGAGAACCTGCAATACATAACATTTCTCCATCAAAATTGCGTTGTTGAAAAAAAAAATCGAAATCCCCAAACAGAACCCGAATCATCAACATCAATCGAATTCATGTAGAAATGTTCAGCCTTCTAAATGAAATTGAAACATTCTGAAAACGCATGGAATTTCAATATAAACAATTAAAGTCCCAAATGGGTACTTCCCTGACAGCAGAGCTGTGACGAGCACTGAAGAATAGTGCTTCGAGCACTAAGCACTAAGCAGAAAAAAAAGGCTCCCGGTCTAGAGCACTAAGCACTTATTTTTACAAAAGGCTTGCGATTACTAAGCACTTTGTGAAAGTAATTTGATATTACGAGCACTAAGCCCTAAGTACTTTTTTAGGAATTGTTGAAATTGAGGTTATTTTAATCGGTAAAGAAATTGTAAGCTGGCATATGAGTATGAGATTATTGACGAGTGAAAAGAGATGAACAGGGTGTTACAAATGCGATGCTCACTATGAGCTGGTACAGAACTATACAGGGTGTTTCATTGGTAAATGAACATACCTACGATAACCAGAGCTAGAGCTATCCTAGGCGAATCCAAAAATCGATATATGATATTTGGAACGTATGATTCACTTCTACAGGTAGACCGATTTATATTTAAATTTCCAGAAAATTCCAGGTCCGTATTTGAAAATTATGAGACTTCTTCCAAGCGGAGACAAATATATTAAAATTTTGGGATTTGATTGAGATATTTGAAAAGAGCAGAAAATTTTCAATGTCCCGTACGTCATTTTGCTCGGAGAGAAGTTCAGGGAATTATTCAATTGAATATTGGAATTCCACTAAATTCTCAGAAAAATCGTACATTGTACGGAGGGGGTCTTACGTCCCTCGGGATTGAGATCTGTTGCCCTTTGTAGTCAACATCCTTATAACTCCCTTGATACATAAATAACTATAAGCATAGGCATTCTCACACGCCATTTTTGATCAATTTCATAAAGATCATAGATACATTTAAATTTAAATAATTCAGAAACAAAGATATGCTTCTGTAATTTGTGACCTACGAACATTGATATTAGCTAAATGATACAGATTTTATTGAAAATAGGATGAAAAAAGACCTGTGTAGAATCTTAGTATTAGTATTTAATCACCTAAGTGATGATTAATATATCAAATAGGAGATACCCTTATGGAAAGCACAGAGTATTGAAAGATTCATTATTTCATATTAAAAATCTCTGGTCTATGCAACTGCACACTGATCCTGAACACTAACGTGAGATGTTTATCACTGAAATGATATCAACACACGATCATAACGCCGCCGCATACGCATATGCGTGTTACGACAAGTTTGGCTCAGGGCTTAGTGCTTAGTAATCCGCAGAAGTGCTTGGGAGCACTTCAGACCTCAGGAGCACTTTTGGGATTACTAAGCACAAAGTCTTTTGTTGAAGGACTTCAATTACTAAGCACTAAGCACTGCTTGTGAAAAGGGCTCGGAAGCACAGTGCTCGGGAGCACAAAAGGGCTCTGAGTGCTTTCACGAGCACAAAGCACAATGCTTTGGCACAGCTCTGCCTGACAGCAACTGAAACTATGTACCTACTAACTTTCAACCCTGTAATTTAATCTTGAAAAGTTGTATACGTCCGTAAAATCTCAAAACTTAATTTGGATAGAGTTTGCAAGTGCAATAATCCTCAAAAATGACAATGTGTTAGTACCACTAACTACCATTAACTTTTCTAAGATTTTCTGTAGTAATTGAACAGTCCTTTTATCGACTTCCTGAAGTGTTAGCGAAGATACATTCATTGTTTTATTTACATATCAAATTATTGACAATTTTTTTTATACTTGTGCCTGCATTTTGCTTGAGATACATCGTATTTGCAAAAATTTAAACTCGTGCTTTTAGCGAATCTACGTGTTCCTTAATGAAAAGATTTCAAAAATGCTTTTTAATTTCAATACAGGATATTCCATTTTTAAGATAAAGAAATTACTCATAAGTAGAATATAAAAACGTCTTTTGCGTGAAAATCATAAGAGATAGGGAGATAGGTATAGGGAACCCTGATATAGTTTTAAAGGGAATTTAATGCTGCGTCAAAATATTAAATACAGGATGTTCCATTTAACTTTAAGAAGTTATTCAATATAAAATGTGCCCAAACTTTGATGCAATTTTTTTCACCACTCTGTACAATATTGAAATAAAACTTTTATGTGGTAGTTAACTTTAACCTTTCAGCTAAGCAGTAAATTTAGCTACAAGCAGCTCATTACATGTTGCAGGGTGTAATCAATTTTTAAATTATGGTCCGTATTTTTTAATTTCTCAAAATTTCTCAGCAACGGTTAGTTTTAGGTATAGGACATATAACAGTGACATTTTATAACAAACTTTTGAATTGTAAGCTTATTGGAGATTGCAGGACAAATTTTGTTTCATATTCTTATCAATTTTAGTCGGAAGACATTTCGAAGTATTACAAATTATTTACATCCACTAAACTGTAATCTAAGCTGTGGTACCAGCACGGCGGAGCGCCACCACATGCAAGTGAGTTTATAACTGCCTTCTTAGTGAATTACTTCGAGGATCATTGGATAATCGACCTCACAAATGGCCACTCCGCTGACCCGATATTACCCCTCTAAATTGTTTCATCTGGGGTCGTATGAAAGGTAATGTGTATGCTACGCCGCTCACGCCAAAAGAACATTGCCAGGAGTCATTCAAAAAATTTGAGTTTGCAAATTTTTAGAGAACAAGTCACAATAGTTTTCCATATCCATCTTAATAAAATGAATTGTATGTCACCACCTACCCCATCCCTTATGAATACAGGGTAGTTTTGAATGGTAAGTGAGGGTTATGTGTAAATCTTTAAAATTTATTCAAAAATTGTTTTTGAATTATGTGAAGTGTATCATTTTTGATTTGTAGTTTATGATCATTAAAAAATCAATTCGAATTTCCAAATTCTCTCAGCATTTTGCGACATTTTTCGTTTCTTACATTACGGTAGTCTCATAGTTGAAATAATGATTTTATTATTGATCAGTACTATTGTTTGTGTCTGAGCGCAATTTATTCTTAAATGTTCATCCAACATATGTTTCTTCAATGTTTACTATAATCAACATTATTTTTCTCGTAATAGGTGTTTCACTTTTTAAATCATTCTATATTCATTTCATTCGATTATGAGTTGCATGAGCCACTTTTTATGATTAAGATTTTAGAAACTTTAAGTAATAAAATAGATGTATAAAATAAAGCACATTATGTTTCATTGCAAATATGTTTTTTACATGTTTCTAAAGTGTTAATTGATTATCTTTTCTAAGATTTTCTGTAGTAATTGAACAGTTCTTTTATCGACTTCTTTAAGTGTTGGCGAAGATACATTCATTGTTTTGTTTATATATCAAATTATTGACCATTTTTTGCGAACCTTTTTTAGTGTGAAGATGAATGTTTGAATGAATGGATTTTTAGAAAATTACATTTCAACTGAAACATTGCCAAAACTTGGTTTTTTCCGATATGATATAATATTCGTAAGAATTTATCTGTTTTTGAGTTTTGTGTTTTGAATGGAAGGTATTATGTTGTACACTTGATTCAATGTCCTTGAAATCTTATTTTTTTAACTTTGCAAAACCTTCAAATTCATCATGTCGAAAGTTATCAGCAAAGCTTCAAAAATAGTATATTTGAAGTGAGTAGATATGTTCAAACCTTCAGGTTTCTGAGATTTGAATTGCAATTGTTTTCAATTGAAGGGTGCTGGGGAAAAACGACTACAGTCCACTCCTCCCCAGAAATGAGTTTTAGGTGCCATCTAGTAGCGGTATCAGAGTACTATAAGATACCTTAATGACTGAATAGTAATAGAGACTTGGGTCCTGAATATCTCACTATTATTTTCAAGGGCGCTGGATCGGAAGGGGAAGTCTATTTCCTTGACCGGCCAGGACACCCGAGAAAGTTTTTTCCTACAAAAGTCGAAATTTTCACCCCTTTGAAAAATAATGAGGTACGCCACTGGGTAAGTTTCGATATTTTTCTCACATTCCTGGTCAAGTATGTATATATTTTTTTATTTGAACCTCCTATGAATGAAAAAAGATTCACCGTACTGCGGAAAAACGACACGAGTCCGAGCGCCTTGGGAAGATCGGCTTCAGTCCATTTGTCTCGCTTTCGCCTCTGTGAATCACAGCAACGTTATTAATGTTTCATCAAAGCAGAACGTAATATTTCTTTGATATTGATCCTTGCAATAGGTATTGCTCCTAGTGCCGCATTTCTCTATGCATTTTTCAAGTGTATTCGCGAAGTTTGTGTTTGGTTCAATGAACATGGACAGTGAGCGTTCGGAATCTAGTGGAGAAGAACCGGGTCCATCGAACAGAAGTTCAAAAAAGAAGGAAAAGAACAGATGACTGGAGGGAGGAATTTACAAACTATCGATTGAAATCCAGTCAGTTCCAAGTAATCGACTGTGGCCATGATTTTGAATTTCAGAATTGGAGCGCCTTTCTTTTACCAGTGTACCTGGCGAAATGTCCCTTTCCTACCCGGCCTATAAGTATGCTTAAATTTGAAAATGAGCATCCTAATAAAATTTTTACAGGACATAATTTTCGGGCATTTATTAACAATCTCCAATTGTGAAAAGAAAATACAAAAAAGCAAAAGAAACAGAAGGGTGCAGTGACGATAAAAAATGGTACCCCACACAACTACACATCAAGAAAGCCAAGTGGGATGATTTGCAAGCCCTAACGAAATTTCTTGAAAGACCAGATGCTGAAAACTTTTACCAGCTATTGACCTACATCAACCAACCTAAAGAGAAAAAAAATTATTACGTGAACCACTGGCGTAGATAGCTTTTTGCGATGGGGGGGATATGACTTAGTGTAAAATTCCATAAGTTTTATTTGTTGATGAAAATAATCTTTCATGTAGTAGAAAATAAGCAGAAAAAATTTTTTATTTTTCACTTGTATATAATATGTTTATTTCACCTTGGATACGGTTGCTATAAACACACTCATTATGCCCTAGGCCATTATGCCCGCATTTGCGGGCATAATGGATTCAAAACGCCCGCTTATTGTACTAGGAGAAATGAAGCAAATTTTATTGATTAAATACTTCATAATCCTTGTCGTATACGACTCTGGATTTCTCCGGCAATGAATTATTCGCAGCTTTGGCTGCATTTTCTATGATATTCTTGGGTAAATTCATTTTCATTTCCATTATTTCTATAAGACTACACAAAGAAAGCAGCAATGACATTCACTGAATATGATGACAAATATATTCACAAACTTCAAAATATCAACCAATGACATGCCTACTATGAGAAGGAAAATGGATAGGAGCAATGAAACGATTTTAAAATCGCTTTTTCATCATAATATAATAATTTTTTCGTGAAAAATAAAATCTTGTATGCACCGCGTGCGTTACTAGATCCTTATGCCCATCGGGCAACATTCATCCCTCGGGCCAGAGGCCCTCGGGCCGAATGTTTCCCTCAGGGCATAATGATCTATATAACGCACTTGGTACATAAATAACTATTTTGGCTTAACATCGCCTTGACGAAATAAATATTTCTTATACAGTTTCAACTAACGAGAAGACAGGGGTGGTAGTAAAAATGTTTTGATAAAACTTGATAGTTTTGATGAATTTATCAGCTGCGTTGTTAACTTCGTATAAATCATGCTTGAAAAATACCGTTAATCTTTTTAATATAATATTTAGTCTTGTCATGCTTGAAAAATACCGTTAATGTTTTTAATATAATATTTAGTCTTGTCAAGGAGACCTCGGTAGGCCAGCGGTGAGGGTATCGCTTGTAAACAGAGGATTGTGGGTTCGAACCCACCTTGCTCTTGAGTGTAGTGTATGTCCGGAATTTAGTGGTTCAAAAATTAATCTGTTGGGACTTAGATTCAAGCCCATCGGCCGTTGGGAACCGGCGTTAAACTGTAGGTCCCTGGAGTTAATAAAAATAGTCTAGTGAACAAGTGCTTTTTTGTTCAACTTTTTTCAGCAGTTTCGAAAAAACAAAAGCAAAGTGTTATTCGATTTGTGCATGTAGATGTTTTTTGAGAAAATGAAAAATTCGCTAGCGAAAATTGTGAAAGTTATAAACAATATACCTACTGAAAAAAAAGGGATTGGTTTTTTGCCAATATGTCAAAAAATAATTGAGATTTTGAAATCTGAAGAAAGATTCAAAAAGAAGAAGAAATTTCTCAAAAGAAAAACTCAACTTCCGGAATTGTAGAATCAATATTCATAATTTTCTCAGAGAGGTAAAAATACTGCTGGGTAAGGGGTAACTTCGTTTGGGGATGTCACGCCCATTTAGGACACTTCAACAATAAAAATTATTTAACCATATAAAATATGAAAAGTTACTGAATCGGTGAATGAACAATAATCCAGCGATGATAGAAAATTTTCTATTAGTTATGCAATAGTTAATCAACAATTTTTTGGAGTTTGAACATGAAAATTGTAATAACTGTTCAAGTAGGTATAGATCTGAGATTTTTTCATTCTTGGAGCTATCAAAGTAAATCCCTTTTGAAAAAATAAAAAATTTCAATTTTTCAGTTTTTTACTAACAATTTACGTAGTTTTGCAAAATCGAAATGAAATTTTTTTTATGAATTTAATGGTCCGTTTTTTATTATCGGAAGCTACATGGAAATGGTTATTTTCAATGTTCATCTCGTATTATTTGAACAATTGTTATGAATAAATACGTTGTTTATAAGAGAATCAGGAAAAAGAAGTTATGATTAGAGTGTTTAATTTTGCAACTAAGTAAATTGTTAGTAAAAAACTAAAAAATCGAATTTTTTAACGGGGGTCTATTCTGAGGTCTTTCGCTGTTTTTTGTCGCTGGATTATTGTTCATTTACCTATCCAGTAAGAACCCGAACTTTTTCATTCCTTAATTTTCATATTTAATATAGTTGAATAATGTTTATCGTTGAAGTGTCCCCTAATGGGTGAGACTTTCGCAAGCCAGATTACCTGTTTTCGGTCGTATTTTTACCCCTCTGAGAAAATTATAAATATTTATCCTACAGTTCCGGGAGTTAAAAATTTCTTATAGAAAATTTTCTCCTCTTTTTGTATCTTTATTTAGATATCCAAATATCTATTAGTTTTGAGATATTTGAAAAAACAAGCTTTTTTTTTTCTTTCAGTAAATTGTTTATCACTTTTACAATTTACCCGAACGGAACTCAATTTTTTTCAAAAACTATCTACATGCTATTTGCTCATATTCTTCCGAAACTGATGAAAAAAGTTGAACACAAAAGCACTTGTAAACTAGACTGTATTCTCATGGTTAGTAAATCTTTCTCCAAGATTCATGATGTAGAAGTCCAGCCATCGCAAGAAAATTTTTACTAACTCGACAATTTTTATTAACTTCAAAATATTATGGAGTAATTAAATTGACAATCAAATCCAAAATTCAGTCCTATTTTTCAAATAGTTCATATTTCGATACCTACTCTACAAAATATTCGAAATATTAAATATTAATTGAAAATCCTCTATGAGCAGAAGTCACGCTCCTCGAATGTAAATAGGAATTTAATCGGTCACTACAACCAAAAACCTTATTTGAAGAAATTGGCTGAAATGGAAAATTTTATGTACGAAGGAAGAAGTCAACCAAACCCTCATCGCACTTGTTCTCTTTCTAAATTTTATACTACCTATACTATTGAACAAAACTGCTTTAGATATAATACTACACCATTAAACAAAAGCTCGAGCACTTTTGTTTAATAGTAAGTATAGTATACAATTTAGAAAGAGAAGTGCGTGGAGATTTTGGTTGACTTCTTCCTTTCGAAATAAAAATTTTCCATTAGAGCCTTTTGAACTTCTTATCACTTTTTTGCTCATAGTGGCCGATCAAAAATACTAATTCAACATTGAATAAAACATGCTCAAAACTACTAGAAACTTTATAATGTTAAATTTATGTCCATTCCTGATTGGTCGGCCTGTTCGAAGCGCGGAAATTATACAATACTCAATTGCACAGCCGTCACAAAAACATATCTAGGTGATATTTTTATAATTGCACATACATAATAGCAGAAAAGGTGCTAGTGCTCAGTAAATTTCATGTAAAGTACTTAAATACGTACATAGATACGAAGACTTTTATTCAGTTCTATTATAATTATCGTAGGCTCATGGGGGGGGGATTGATCCCCTTGATCCCCCCCCTATCTACGCCACTGACGTGAACGATCTTCCGATTGACGCCTGATCCCAGGGAGAAGTAACTTAAGTCCATACGTTTTTGAGAAAACATGTTAAAATGATATCTAGTGTTATTTTTATGAAAAACTGATTGTACTTGTACTGCGGGTTGATAAACATGTTTCTGACTAAATAGTGATTTTTGGTTATTTTTACTAGCACCACAACTATGTTATGGGTAGAGAAACTTTGAAATTGATTTTTCTCAAAATCTGCTGTAATGGACTGAGGTCATTTTTCCCCTGAGCACTTCAATTGTTATTATTGTTTCAAAATAGGTTATTGTAGGTCAGAATACGAGCTCTTTGTGCTTTCCAGTTGATACCTCCATAACCAATGATATAACATTCAAATAGTCCAATAAATATGGAGTAACATCGAATTATTAGCAAAAGGGTTGTTGATGAAATCTGCATAGCATTTGACCCTTGTCATGCATTGTTAGTTATGAATTTACTGCTAAAAATTTCCTAAATTGTGAAGCCAACTATGAAGATGACACGAAATCCGAAGTCCAATATTACAGATCAACATATTCTTGAAAGCGGAGGTAGAAAAATATTGGTTGATTTCAATGAATTAAATCATTAGAAATTCTTTTGAGTAGAGAGAGAGAGAGAGAGAGAGAAACAGCTTTATTGTCTTATAAAATTACAAAATTTTGTCGACAAAGCACATACCTATAAAAAATTGAAAATAAAATTTAACAATGATAACTAATTAAACAAAACACACTTTCAATCGTTGAACAAAACAAGAATCTATTAAATAGAAGAACAGAATAGAAAAACATTTATCAGTCGATTATGTATAAACAAATGTTAAGAATCAACATATTTGTCAACTAAACTTATTATACAGATATAAAATTTTGTATATTACAAAAAAAAACAAAACATTAATATATGTTGCTACTAATTGTGGATTTCAAGGGTCTATGTTACATTGTGAAATTCAGTTACAGAATAAAATTCTGCCACTGAGTAAAATGGTCTCTCCAAAAGAAAAGCCTTAGTTGAACTTCGGAACTTTTTGTACGTACTCAAGGATTTTAGCTCCAATGGTAGATGATTGTATAACTTTCCTGCATTGTAGGTAAAGCAGTTTTTTGCTAAGACGGAGGTGGGCGTTATTATAGTTATTTATGTACCAAGTGCGTTATATAGATCATTATGCCCTGAGGGAAACATTCGGCCCGAGGGCCTCTGGCCCGAGGGATGAATGTTGCCTGATGGGCATAAGGATCTAGTAACGCACGCGGTGCATACAAGATTTTATTTTTCACGAAAAAATTATTATATTATGATGAAAAAGCGATTTTGAAATCGTTTCATTGCTCCTATCCATTTTCCTTCTCATAGTAGGCATGTCATTGGTTGATATTTTGAAGTTTGTGAATATATTTGTCATCATATTCAGTGAATGTCATTGCTGCTTTCTTTGTGTAGTCTTATAGAAATAATGGAAATGAAAATGAATTTACCCAAGAATATCATAGAAAATGCAGCCAAAGCTGCGAATAATT
Organism: Cynegetis impunctata; assembly: GCA_030704885.1. Lineage (NCBI taxonomy): Eukaryota > Metazoa > Arthropoda > Insecta > Coleoptera > Coccinellidae > Cynegetis > Cynegetis impunctata. The sequence goes on along the minus strand of JARQZK010000058.1, from coordinate 87,637 downwards.
CATTGCCGGAGAAATCCAGAGTCGTATACGATAAGGATTATGAAGTATTTAATCAATAAAATTTGCTTCATTTCTCCTAGTACGATAAGCGGGCGTTTTGAATCCATTATGCCCGCAAATGCGGGCATTACGAACGTTTCGATTGGTCTAAAAATTCAGATTTGACATTTCCGCGTTCCGCCTAGTCTGAAGCCAGCCTTATAATTCGCAACCTGGTTTGAAGTGAAAATGTCTTCAGAAATTGAGGTTTTGGCCAAAGAAGCACAGTCTACCCTTGGACCATCGAAGTCTATTGAAAAATATTCTGCAGCATATGATCACTTCGTGAATATGTGCAATTCAAAAAATGTGACAGTTTACCAAGAGAATGTGCTTCTAGCATATTTCAATTCAATGGCTAGAGAAAAAAAATGGAACTTTGGTACTTTGTGGGCCCGATATTCAATGATAAAGTCGCAACTAGCGATCAAACATGAAATAGATATTGGTAAATATCTGAAGTTGCGCATATTTTTGAAAAAGTCCAATGAAGGGTAACTTCCAAAAAAATCAAGAGTTTTTTCTAAGGAAGAGTTCGAACGTTTTCTCTTCGAAGCACCGGATGATTCATATTTAGGATTAAAGGTAACTATCATATTTCAAGTAATTTTAATTTTGTATTTTTGATCACGTGGTTGTTTCAGATTGTTTTATTATTCGGAATAGCTGGTGCCTGCAGATGTGACGAAATGGTGAAAATGAAAAGTACAGATATCGAGGATAAGGGAAATATTATAATAGTCAATATTCCTGATAGTAAAACGAGAAAAGTTCGAACATTCACAGTTATCTGGGAGAATAATCTAAATATTTATCAGAGATACACTGCGTTAAGACCAAAAGATTTCGTTGAAAATAGATTTTTTTTTGAAATATCAATCTGGAAAATGCTACAGAGCTGTGATGGGAATACATGGTATAGGAAGTGTTCCAAGAAAGGTTGCCACTTTTTTGCAATTGAATCATCCAAGCGAATACACAGGTCATTCATTGAGGCGAACTTCTGCTACACTACTTATAGATGGAGAAGCCAACATTGAGTGTTTGAAACGACACGGAGGTTGGAAGTCAAGTAGTGTAGCAGAAGGCTATATCGAGGATTCTTTGCGAAAAAGAATGACATTGCTGGTAGGATATTGAGCGTCAACGAATTCCCTGGAACCAGCAACTCAGATTACTCTATTGAGGCATCAGCTTTTGAACAGAATCCGAGACAGAATCCTACCAGTTCATTATTATATGGTTTTAATTTTCAAAATGCAACATTGACCAATTGTACATTCAATGTAACTTTAACGAATAAAAATGACGTTTGAATTGAAGAATTTTTGTTCGTGGTTACCAATTCATCTTTGCATAATAACACTTCTCCGCCTTGGCGGAGAAATAGAACTTTTCGATGATCCTGTCAATCGAGAAATGACGTTATTATTGTACGTTTGAAAATAAAATATCTAAACACTCAGTGCTCGAAAAAGCTCTGATAACGGCGTAACGTTCGCACCATGCAAAAAAGACAAGATTTTATTTAATTTCTAATCTAAACTAAATATTTATTCACTAGGTATAATTATTATTTCATCCCTTCAAGGAAGATAAAACGCAAACTATAAACAAATAAAACTTATGAACATAGTTGTTTTTAGTTTCACACGTAAAAAAAAACATTTAGCCACGGTAGAATTTATGAAATTTTAGTGCAGTCATTGAAGCTTTTTAGCTCCGAAATTTTTTACTATGAACCGATTTACATAAAATTTTGGAATTAGGCTTATCTTACCCTTAACTTCAAAGTTAAACCAAAGTAATGCTAGTCTCCCACCAATTGAACAATGAAACGACTTGCTTTATATTCTTCCTTGTCTCAATCTAATATTCCTTGCATAAAGAAATTGCAGTCAGTGGCCTAATAGCAGATTTATAAAATTGTAAATAAACAACAGTATTCTCAGTGGAATTTTATGAAAATTATACAGCACGTGATATAGTATCCCACCAGACATATATTGACTTTAGTTATTTATACGTTGAGCGAAATTACAATGTGAAACATGAAACGGTCGTCGCAATATTTGAAATATAAACCGATTGAAAGTGATCACAAGTAATTATATAATCGATATTTAAAAAACGTTATTTAAGTTGATGATATATTTTGCAATTAAATGAAGAATAAACTTTTTTCAAGCAGATATCAAATCGTCAAATTTAGTTTACGTATGTAAGTAAGTTTTTATTCCTATTTATTGATGTAATCTGATTATGATATTTTCATGGAAAGTCAAGATAGGAATATTTCAAATCACAAGATAAAATCGTTGAAAATGTTTTCTTCTTGTGAGCAAGTTAATATTGATATTTGTGTCTTAACAAGGAATTTCGAAGCACACATTTAGCGGAATATAAACCCATCAAATATAGTTCATTAGTCTTGTTGCTACTTTAAATTCATGTGCATGAACCAATCTCGAATTTTCTAATTGTATATGTATAAAATTTGAAAGAAAAACTCTTAATTTTTCAGTTGAATCACAATTAAAAGTTAGTGAACATTTTATTCAGAGCACGAAGATATCAATATGTGTATCAGTACCTACATAATAAATGACTATCAGATGCGATTCAACCAGATCGAATTGTTAGATCTGTGTAATCCCAATAACTGAGTGTATTTCATATAAATCAGTTATTTTGCATTATCAACTATTAGTGATAAAAACCTATTGGCACATTAATAATCAATTAACAGTATTTTATTCAACATTGAATAGCAATTATTTCTATGTACATACATCCGATCATTCTTATATTATTTAAACTCTATTTGGCAGAACAAGTAAAGTGTAACTCGCATACCATCTTCAATTATTTCTTTGATGACATAACTATTGATCGTGTTTCTACATTAATGAATACTTCGATGGCAAAAATCGTATTGAAATAAAGCCTGTTATTGCTAATAATTATTAAGAGATTAGAAATAGTTCACAGGCAACAACAATTCGAATAAATAAATAAATAAATAAATAAATATATATATATATATATATATATATATATATATATATATATATATATATACCTATATATATATATTATATATATATATATATATATATATTATATATATATATATATATATATATATATATATATATATATATATATATTATATATATATATATATATATATATATATATATAATATATATATATATATATATATATATATATATATATATATATATATATATATATGTATATATATATTATATATATATATATATATATATATATATATATATATATATATATATATATATTTATATATATATATATATATATATATATATATATATATATATATATATATATATGTATGTATATATAATCAAATTTTTCATTTTTGACTCCAAATACAGTTTCTAGAACTGGTAGCGGAGCCTTTGGGTGAATAGTGACAAATGAGTAAAATTAATAACATAGTAAATGCACATTTACACAACAATAATATTCAACTCATCTCTTAAATAAACTTATTATTTTACTTTTGCAATTTCTTATGGTATGCTGTTATAGGTATGTAATGATGCTGTTTTTTATTGCATTGTTCTACGATCTCGGTGTTCTGTAAAAACCTGCTCTCGGATGTGGTTTTGATTTTATGGAATATTTGTGAGAGTCGCGGACTTTATTCAATTTTATACTTGATTTTAGAAAATTATTCTTGATGTTATATATAAATTTCACTTATCCAGTATTCTTGATTTGCTTATTTCTAATATATTTGTTCTGTCGTATACTTATTTTGTGGTTGTGTAATAACCAAAACCAAAAATGGATTTTCTTACTACGACCGACAGTACGTACTTCCAACCAAGTAGCAACAAAAATAGTATACAACACACGGGCAGAAAGTTTGAGAGCCCTGCACTGCGCGCCATGATGGTCATCATGGTGCGCAAGAATCTCAAACTTTGTGCCCTTGTAGAGTAATATACTAATTACGATTTTATTTTGCATCCTCTGTGTTCTTTGTATATATGCATTCGAAGCATTTCCTCAGCAATGTACCTCAAACAGGTTACACAAAAGATCGGTTTAATAATTTTTTTTGGTGTTAAAATTCATCATCTGAGAACATCTAATTGCGCCGACGATCGGAGCAATTTTGACCATACTATTTTCCAATTGATTGTTATATTTAATCCTAGTTATTTATAATCTGACACTTCTTTCAGAATGATAATCATTTAATCTTATATTAATATCACATTTCTTTTTGATTGTTTGATTAAGTATCATATAAACAGTCTTATCTACATTTATTGTTAGTTTATTTTGACACAGTCATTTGTAGTATAAATGGAGATATTCCTCCAACCCTCTGATGTTGGTACAGGATAGTACTAACACAGTCTCATCAGCAAACATGGAATATTTAGAATTCAGTGCTAGAATTTCAATACTATGCACATGTAACAAATATTCTAGAAGAACTAGCACTGATCCCTGTGGAACTCCTCTATTTCAATTTTCAATTTTACTGTATGAGTTTTTATTAAATTAAAGCACACACCTCTCATTCCCATCTTATAAAGCTTATTCAACAATATTTCGAGATCAACCGTATCGAAAGCATTTTGAAAATCAATGACCACAGCCACTACATACTTATTTTTATCAATTCCTTTAGATATATATTCTAGGAGGTCAACTACAGCACTTTGAGTATTACACTGTTTTTGAAAACCGTTGTTGGGAGTCAAAGCCAAATTTCTTGTTAATATAATTCACCAATCGCATCTTGATTATTTTTTCAACTAGTTTAGAAAACGTGCTGATGAGGCTTATGGGTCGGTAGCTGTTGACATCTTCTCGTTTTTCCTTTTTTTATAAACCGGTATATTCTTCGAAAATTTCAAATCTGAAAGATGCCTGTTGTTAATATTTTATTTGTTGAAGTATAACCATTAATGGTCCTATTGGACCATTAATGGATAGAAACAATTTAACAATGTGTTCTTCTGATATTTTGTCTGAGCCAGGTGCAGCATATCAGTCGGTATTAAATGGGCACTATGTTTCACTTCTTGTTCTGTAAATTTAATATTCTTCCAGCTTTCTAGGCCCGTTGCACACGAGCAACTTGAGTTGGTGATTAAACATTGACGTGATAAAAAGTTGCCGTTGTTACATTAATGCCGCAACTATTCAGTTGCCCGCATCAGCTTTTTCAGGAAGTCAGAGAGTACCCAATGAAATTCTTCAATTATCTCCGAATGAGCATCGGAAGTTTTGACAATTGGTTGAAAGTACTGGGACGTTTTTCAACCTCACTTATGAATTTATATATGTCACTCACAACCGACACCCTAAATATCTCGGTGTTACTCTGGACAGGACGCTTACATTTGAAGAAAATCTGACAAGAACGGCAAAAAACTAAGAACACGTAATAACAAAATACAGAGACTCTGCGGCACAACTTGGGGCTCTTCAGCATCCACCCTGAGATCCTCTGCGCTAGACTTGGTGTACCCGGTTGCAGAATACTGTGTTCCAGTGTGGCTCAACAGCAAACACACGCATATGGTCGATACTCAACTAAATCTAACCATGCGCACCATATCAGGAACAATAAAGCCAACCCATACCCATACAATATGGCTGCCTTTCCTTAGTAACATAGCTCCTTCCGATCTGCGCCGAGAGCATGCCCTGGTTAGAGAGCTGAAACCCACAGCTCCAAATTCATAATGACGTTCCGGACATCCAGGGAAATCGACTCCGATCAAGACACCTCCCGTTGAAGACTGCACATATGCTCTACCAAAACAACTTTGACATAAATGAGCGATGGAGAGAGAGATGGGAACGCGAAGTGGCTCGAATGTATCACGGTATGCCGTGCATCACCAACAAACCTACAGGATTCGATCTCCCTCGTCGAACCTGGAAATCTCTTAACCGTATTAGAACAGACTGCGGAATATGCGCTGACTCTTTACATAGATGGGGCAAACTTCCTTCAGCTGCATGCGATTGTGGAGCCGACAGGCAGACCTTCAGGCACATAGTGCAAGACTGCCCAATAAGAGCATATACAGGCAACCCTGAAGATTTCCTGATGGCGACACAAGAGGCACTTGATTATGTATCAAGACTCGACATCTGCTTGTGAACTGGTCCAGCCTACCTATTTTAGTTTAAGTTAATGTCCTCATATACAATTTTATACATTTATATATACCCTATTGTTTTATCATTATATAAACTGTGATGTAAGCCATACGCTGAATAAATAAATATATAGGTAAAATGTCATAATTAATAGGGACTTAAAGCAGTTCTAAAAATCACCACTTATCCGTATACGTATCGCAAAGCGCATGTGCAGAAGCGATACGTGTGCTTCGTTACGTTACGTGGAACGTATCAATCCGTCACACGTACCTAACGTACGTATTGCTTTTTTGTGTTCCGTGCTCTCGTTTTTCCATGCAAAAATTGCATCCATGATTAATAAATAATAGGAAACGCGAAAGGTCACTATATTTTAGTAGATGTCAACTCTCACTATTTTTTAGGTTAAAAATTAAAACACATGTATGGTTACGTTGCGAACGCATTTGCTTTATGTCTCTTTTTGATTAATCACGTATCTCCGTTACGTTACGTATACGGATAAGTGATCTATTTGAAGAACTGCTTTAAGTCCCTAATATTAGATCAAACAACATTAACTGAAACGTTTGAGGAACCAACTGACTCGGCAACTAGAGAATCGCCCATTAGTCCAGTCACCAGCGGTAAAAAACTGTAAAACCGTGGAATTTTGAGAATCAACACCGATTTTGATAAAAATTTGGATTTGAGCTCTTCTTACCCTCTTCTTCAAAATCTATACTCGGCTGAAATGTGCTTTTTATTTTTTAGGGGTGAAAACTACCCCTTATCGCAAAAACTAAAAAATCGTAGATTTTAGCATGTATTTAGTTAGAATAAAGTTTAAATGAATTATTTGTAGATCTATTGATATACTCAAACAAGTTTACGATTAATCAGACAGATGCAACCCCTTCAAATCATCAAGTTATTATGTAAATGAAAAGCATTTACCTCTGCAGTGTAAAAGTACTCCCTCACAGCTTTTGTATTAGGTACATTTAGATAGGTGAAATAGATTCAGATGTACAGAGTACATCTAAATTTATGTCACCTATTATACGGCGTTATTGTTTCTCTCGTTGCATAATTAGTGCCATTTTTTCTATAAAATGTACAATATTTCCATTAGGTTGTCTTTATATGGCCCACAGAGTGAGGTTCTGCTCCACAAGATAAACTGAAAGGTAGTTGCATCCCTCGAGGTTGACGAATGTAGTGTATTTGATTGTTACTTCTAAAATTATCTTTAATATACAGGGTGTTTCTAAATTGATGCGAAAGATTTCAATGGGTGATTCTTTGCCAAAAATTAAGGGGGGTCTTTCATATAACTTTTTGTTCAACACCCTTTTCCCTCCAAGTTACAGCCCTTTGAAATCAGGTGAAAAAAATTGTTTTTATTCAATACATCCACTTTGGAAAAATTTGGAAGAATGAAATTTGGCAGATAACTGCTGCTAATAAAATGGCAGTTTTTGAGTGTTTTTGTTACCCTTAAATGTAATCACAAGGGGCTAAAAAAAACAACCCCTATAATATTTTGCATCAGAACTTTTTAATGCGCCTATATTTTCCTTTTTAAAAAATATATTCGAAAAGACAGACTCGATCTGCAACTTTTATATGTCTTGACTTTTAATCATAAAGTTGTTAGTTTGATCACAAAAAAATAAAATATTGCTCAGACTATTTTGCCATAAATTCACAGATGTTATCATTTATTTAAAAAAAACAAGTAAGCTGCTGTCAAATGTCAAATAATTTGTTAATTGTTATTAGTAGTACAATTATTGTTCAATCCGCTCTAGTTTGCAATATTCTTCAACTAAATAAAAAAAATGCCATTCTTTCAATAGTTTTATTTAGTTGTGAAAAATGTTTGAAGTCATTATAAAACTGTCTAGAAATTAGTAAAAATCAGGACAATAAAACTATTTGTCATATGACTTCATTTGACAGCAGCTTACTTGTTTTTTTTTTAAATAAATGATAACCTCTCTGTGAATTTATGGGAAGAGTCTGAGCACTATTTTATTTTTTTGTGATCAAACTAACAACTTTATGATAAAAAGTCAAGACATAAAAAAGTTGCAGATTGACTGTCTTTTCAAATGTATTTTTAAATAGGAAAGTATAAGCTCATTAAAAAGTTCTGATGCAAAATATTATACGGGTTGTTTTTTTCAGCCCCTTGTGCTAACATTTTAGTGTAACAAAAACACTCAAAAACTGACATTTTATTAGCAGCAGTTATCTGCCAAATTTCATTCCTCTAGTTTTTTCCTAAGTGGATGTATTGAATAAAAACAATTTTTTTTCACCTAATTTCAAAGGGCTGTAACTTGGAGGGACAAGGGTGTTGAACAAAAAGTTATATGAAAGACCCCCCTTAATTTTTGCTGAAGAATCACCCATTGAAATCTTTCGCATCAATTCAGAAACACCCTGTATATAATGACGCAAGAAAAGTAGACTTAATTTCAGTCTGTCATTTACAAGAGTAGAATGGAGTCCAAGTTATGGAGGGTAGAAGTATGGGGGACAAGTTGAAAAAGTGTCCACCTGTAAGCAGCAAATTATAGTTCACTAACCCACCAAAATAACGCTAGCGTAGCAAGAGGAAAGGATATGAAATTAGCAGTTGTAAACGGAATGAAGTGTGCTGAGTTGGAAAATTTAATGTCTGTGATGACTAGTGTAGTTGAGAATATTGCAGTTTGTAAAACGTCAACTATTTACGTAGTCAAATGTAATTTAGTAAGTATAACCTATAAAACAGCTAAACTAACGTGGATAGTGATTCGATTTTTATAAAATTTTTAGATAAATTTTTTATTATTATTATTAATTTATTGTTGTAAATCCAAAGAGAAGTCTTGCTTTCCTTTTCAATTTAGTATCCTACTCTAATAATTTATGGCGCTGTTTTTAAAATCTTTCCACTTGCTATTATGGCGCCACCTTAATTTGCTCCCTTTCAGCGGACACTTTTTAATACACAGAGTTGGTCCTCCTTACTTCTACCCTCCATAGTCCAAGTACCCAATTAAGATTTCTTACATGTTGACTCTAGATTACTTGATACCTATCCATTGTGGATCTCTCATGAGAGAGTTCACTCTTGAAACTCAAATTGTTTACCTATAATATAACATTTTTATTCAAATTAGTGAATAGGTTGTGGATAAACCAGCTCTTATTAGTCCTATTAGATTATAAATTCTGATTTGTCCCCACTACATCTAGTTTTATTCAAAGTTCAATTTTTCAGAACAAGTTTTTTGATAGAATTCCGATTTGTAAAATGTACATGAAATCAGAAGTATGACAATTTATGAAAATGTTTAATTATACTCTGGCCTCATTCAAATGGAGGGTACAAGCTGAGTTCTAGGCCAAATGCGTTGTATAGGAATGAAGTATTTTTTTGACATAGTAGATATTCCATGGCTTCATGTAGGGTAAAGTCGGGTGAGATGGCGCAGCGGGTGAGATGGCTCGTTCAATTTATTTCGTCTATGTGCTAGTAGATGGAATGCCGGTCGTCTCTAGCTCTTCTTGCATTATGTTCAGTGTACGTTGGTAAAATATCGCGACCAGTTACTACTTCAAAGGTAAAAAAATTATGTATACTATGTTTGATAAATGCTTGAAAAATTTCATCCTCTAGTTTTAGAAGTTGTAAATTTTTTCTGCATGACCGTAGACTAAATTTATTTGCACCAGTATTTCAGTGAAACACTATTCTTCAAACCTGACCTTAAAATAACGGCTGAAATGCAACCATTAATACTAAATTGGGCGCGAAGTGATACTTGCACTGGTGGGTGAGACGGCGCGAGCCATCTGACCCGCACTGTCGGGTGAGATGGAATCCAACAAGACCTATTAAAAGGTTGCAATTTGGCAAACTTCTTGCTGAAGCATGGACAAAATCATGCTGTCTCCAGCTTTAGAGCGACAGGAATTTATCCCTTCAGACCTGAGGCTATTCCAGATTATGCCTTTCTTAATGAGAATGAAGCTCCTTTACCCGAAATAGCAGGCAATAATGCATCCAACATTACAAACAATGATACTGTTGAACCAATAGGCAATACACCTGGAAAAATCTTAGACTCAATAAGCCCTATTCCCTCCACATCCAAAGTCGAAACAATAAGGAAGCGAGGAAGACAACTAGCCGAAGTTTTGACCTCGAAGGAAAATATTCTGAAACGTAAGTCTTTATTAGAGAAAAAGTCAGAGGCAATGAAACGGAAAAATGAAAGAAAGTTGAAAAATATATCTCAAAACAAAATTCAAAAAATCCAAAAAAAGAGTGTTTCATCAGAGAGAAGTACTTCAATTAGATATGAAACCGGATTCGGATACTGCAAGTGAAGACTTAGAAAGTGAGTGTGTTGGATGTGGCGAGATTTATGAACAAACAAAAAGCAGTGAAGATTGGATCGAGTGCATAGAGTGTCGACAATGGTTACACGAAGGCTGCACGAGTTTCACAAATAAGTGTCTTCGCAGTGGAAAACGCAAATAAGATAATATTTTTCAGTTGAACACTTATTTTATGTTTATTTTATTTTGAATTAAAATTTATTTTCCGTTCTTGTATGATTTATTTCCAGTGGTTTGGTGAAAAAATTGTATATGCGCCATGTCACCCGCATGAATATCTTATTACTTTCTTAGTGCGCCATAATACCCGCCCTCGGTGGGAGAGTTGGCTCATTAGGCCTTTTTCTATAAAAATTTCTCACTTGGCGAAAAAAACATTTTTCATCTTATTTCATATATTTTTGTTTACTTCTATTCAATATCCTCATTTTGTAAAATATTCGTTTTACTCATATGTTATTTAGTGCTCTTTCCACCGTTTCAAAAAAAGTTGGGCCAACTCACCCGACTTTACCCTAATATGTATGTACAAAATGAATAAAATGAAAAATAAATCTGAAGTGATTTGGTTTTTATTTGGAAATCGATAATTACATAATCAAACTCATATTAATTTTTTCCACATATAAATTAAATTACATATCTGGAATTTAAAATTCCTTTATGAAACATCACTCTGTCAAGTAGTTATTTACATAATTTGCAAGATATCGCAGACAACATAAGCTAAACAAAATATTTTTCTTTGAAACTAAAAAAATTCTGTAAATTTATTTACATTAAAATTTGTATATTCTTATGGATTAAAATCCTTTATTTACAAGACTTGAAAACGATAAAAATATTTAGTGTACAATAGGAATATTAGAAGAGAAATTCATTTCTCGACATCTCAGGATCTATTGCAAACATTATTAATTGATCATTATGTTATATTGGTATTTCCAATTACAAGTGTAGATCACTGTTTCAGTCTTATAGAAGTGGTAATATCCTCTTCATCAGAAACTTCTGTAGCTGGTGTATGTGTAGCTCTAATATACACTGGTCCACTGGTACCAAGTACATAATCCTCAGTTACATGGACTCCAGTGATACCAGATCCTGGTACTTCAAACATAGGTTCAAGAAGAAGTGTTTCCTATGAACAAGGAAATTTTATTTAACTACTGTGATAGAACAGTTCATATATTCTGCCGCTACTTAATGAAAAATAAATACACAATACAGACATAATTAAATAATTGTATGAAGTATTTTGGTACACTATTCCATCGTCAGATTCAAAGAATAAATTGTTTAACAGTAAATTCTTGTATCTGTCAATGTGTTACGAATGCATCATACAGTTATTCAGTTGAATTAGTAAAAATTCAATATTATTCGTAGTTATTAACAAAAAGATAATATACATTTTACTGTGATAAATCCGAAACTTGGTCTAACTTTAAATATATTTTAACTTAATTATTGACCACAATATTTGTTATTGCATAGTAAATGTTTATTATACGACAATAGTATGTATTTATTGGTTAGTTCTATGTATTCCTAATAGATGGCGGTGTAATTTAATTCATCAATACATTTGTCCAACATCGTTTAACATCTAGGTTGCGTAGACATCCGGTAGATGACGTTGTGTTCCGATTTCTAGATAGTACGTGTTTCTCTCATTCTATATGTCGCCTGCTCATGTCTGGGAAAACCATGTATTAGCAAGGGACAGGTTCATCTATTGCTCCAATTAGCGCAATAGATGATTCTTAATTTTATAAATTTAGAATGATGAAAATAATAGTACGAAAGCAATGTTATCTACTTCATTTAGGTATAAAATTAAATTTTCATGTTATTAATTTATTTAGTATATTTTGTAAATTAGTAATCGATCACAAACTTGAGTTAAAGATTAAACAAATAAAATATAAATTCAAAAAGTGTATGTTGGTTTGTGCTTAAATTCAATATTCTGATACTTCAGTATTAATAGTAAATATTAATTCAATTGTATCGAAATAATGAGCAAAAA
>JARQZK010000058.1:0-70000 GCA_030704885.1 Cynegetis impunctata | reverse complement strand
AAATGGGTTGAAAATTTTCTTATTTTGTCTCAAGGTAGACCTTTTAGTACTTGACATTTAAAAAAACATGGTTGCAATCGGTTCAGAACTTCAAATTTTACAGGGGTGTTTCCATTTAAAATGGGTCACACTGTATATATATATATATATATATATATATATATATATATATATATATATATATATATATATATATATATATATATATATATATTCTAAACGACATTTTTTCTTACCATAATAGCTCTAAGGCCTCTTGCACCGGTTTTACGTTCCATAGCTTGTTTTGCAATAGCAACTAGAGCTTCGGGACTGAAGGTGAGTTCACACTGATCCATACTAAGTAAACGCTGGTATTGCGGAACGAGTGCATTGCGAGGTTCTGTCAATATTCTGACCAGCATACTCTTGTCCAAGCTGTGAAAAGGCACTAATACCGGAAATCTGCCGACGAATTCCTAAAAATAATTATGCAAGTGTGAATATTTTCAAAAAGTACTACCTACACTGGCTCTATCATAATATGTTTAATTAATCATTCATGTGAATATTGTGATCTCCATTTGCTATAATATAATCCCAGAAGAGTCCTTATTAGAAATTACAATTAATTTGGTTGTATAACTTTCAAAGTACTTTCTACATATATGCTCAAAGGCGGAAACACATTACTGAAACGTGTCGACAACTGATGTGCAGATATCAACACGGCCAACACGCGATGCCAAACAGCACACAAGCAATTTCTGATCACAATACTGTCAACAGCAACAACAATTTAGCAAACAACATTTCGACCAAACAGACAAACGAAAGATCACATAATACTCTCAGATCCATAATAGAGAAAACAGTAGACAGAAATATGGATATATACTTAGCTTTCCTAGATCTAAAAACAGCGTTTGATCAAGTGCCAAGACAGCACATATGGAACGCACTAGATGAACTGGGGAAATTATAAAGAGTAATCAAAAGCATATACAGCAACGTGACGGGAACAGTTAGACTTAAGGGAAAGACATCGGAAGAAGTCAAACAAGGAGACAGCCTAATTCCACTTATTTTCATCGCCTACATGGACATAATAATGAAAAGAACCAAGAACCAAACTAGACCGACAAGACTAGAGTACCACAACCTAATTCCAGTATATACCCAGGACCTTATTTACGCAGACGATATTGTCCTAATATCAGGCAAAGTAGATGTCTTACAAAGAAACATCCAAATATGGAATACCTACCTATAAGAAAAAAGAATGGAAATAAACAGGAACAAGAGTAAGATTCTACATATCACAAAAGAAGAAAGAGAAGAGAACCTAGACGTAAGAATAGATAGACAACAAGTTGAGCTAGTAGAAAAATACGAATACCTGGGAACTATGATCAATAAAGACGGGAAGATCGATCAAGAAATACGAAACAGAATAGCCAAAGGAAGTAGAGTCTACTATCAAATAAACAATACCCTAGTAGGAAAGAAGGAAATAAGCACCAAAACAAAACTACATTTATACAAAACCATTTACACTCAACTACGGGTCAGAGACGTGGACGATGCTGGATAAGCATAAATCCAAAATAACTGCTGCAGAAATGAGATACCTCCGGAAGATAATAGGAAAAACCAGAAGGGATAGAGTACGCAACAGAAGCGTAAGAGACGAACTAGAAGTAAAAACTCTAGTAGAAGAAATAGAAGAAAAACAGCTAAGCTGGTACGGCCATTTGGTTCGTATGGAGGAAAAAAGTATACCCAAGAAAATGTTCAATATGAGACCCCAAGGAAGAAGAAAACGGGACAGACCGAGAATCCAGTGGGAAGAATCAATAGAGGAAATGGCAAGGAAAAACAACCACAGAAATACGGAGAATGGCAAGAGAAAGGAACACCTTTAAGAGATGGATAAAAGACCCAACACCGTGAGGTATAAATGGGGACAAAGAGAAAGAAGAAGAAGAATACTGTCAACAGTGACAGCAACATATCGATCTGGACCGACTGGATCAGGTAGCGTGTGCCTGTATCGCATGGTGTCGGGTGTTCATAGTGTGATTCTGGTCATATAAAATACTAGGATTTGATTCTATTCAACACGCGTCGCTTTGTCAGATTGTATCTCGTTTCGATAATGTGTTTCCGCCTTAAAACATACTATATGAAGAAGAAATGAAATGAATTGAAAAAATGAAATGATAATAGTTTTTATTTTGCACTTAGCTACTTATGTCTAAATAACAGAAAATATCAATTTTGATTGCGTAAATAAACAAACAGTCTTTTACTAAATAACTGTACACTTGGTGAATTCTTCACTACATCAGGCAGCTCATTATAAAGGCAAAGTCCCTCATAGAACAAAGTTTTTTGTAATGCTGATGTTTTTACCTGCTCAATATTAAAGTTTTGCTTTGATCGAATATTATAATTATGGAGCAGCAGTCGTCTCTTTAAATAAACATTACGGTACTCTGACATTAAATTATTTTCAATTTTGTACAACAAAGAAAGATTTGCCTTCCTGATGCTCTGCTCAACATCTAACCAATTTAATCAATATAGCATATCTTTAATCGGCACATATCTATTACAATTCAATAATAAACGCATTATTTTGTTTTGCTGTATTTGTAACCTGTGCACCTCTACCTTGTTACACGAAATTAACAATGAGCTACAATACGTAAAGTGAGGCAAAATTATAGCTTTAAAAATCAACATATTGGACCATTTTGAAACAAAATATGATATTCTACTAAAAAATAAATGCAGATCAACAAGTTATTCGATTCAACAATAAAAAACGGTTCAGCTTCGCCTTCGACTCACATACTTGTGAACAAAATAATATAAACAAATAATAAAATAACAAAATCATCTACGACATCGGTCCGTAATTGTTATAAAACACAGCTTTCAGAAAATGTATATTATGAAAATTAAAATGGACTAGCTAAAACTCGGACATTCAATATGAAGTAAATTATTAAGATAATTGATTTCCAATATTTACTCACAGGTATCATTCCAAAGTCTATGAGATCTCTTGCTTGAACTTGTCTCAAAGCTGTATCCCTTTCCTGGTTTTCCTCTTCTGCAGACATTGATGACTGGTGAAGAGATGCTTGTTGTGAAGCAGCTCTCCTTCCTTGACTTTCAGAAATTGGTGCGCCAAAGCCTAAATACTAAAATATAAAATAAAAAATAATTGATGCTCTACAATTCATATTTATTTCACAGTCTAAAGTTAAAAATGTTATCATCTACAGTGTTAACTTCAATATAGTATAAACCTACATTTTCATTATTTCTACGCTGCACCAATCGCTCAAGACCATTATATGCTCCACTGGCAACGAATAAAATATTTGTTGTATCTACCTGGATTGTTTCACCACGCAATTTTCTAGGAGAGTTTCGTTCAGGAACATTCACTACAGTACCTTCTAGCATTTTCAACATTCCTTGTTGAACACCTTCCCCTATAATTAAATTCAATATTATCAAAAATCAAGTGTTTAGTGTGTTTAATCTATAATTCTGACCATATCTTATTTGGAAGATTAATAGATTATGAGAGGTAATTTAATTCTATGCAATAATGTAATCTGACAACCGAAACCGCTACCAAAGTATTGCGTCGCAGCAAATACATTTTTTGTATTCGCTTGAGGCACATAAATAATAGATAGTAATATTTTTGAGAGTAACTTTTGTCATAATCTTTTGTAATGTTATCAAACTGAAGTAATATTTTTTTTTTTTTTTATTGATATATGGAGTAATAACAAACTTAATTCAACAATTACAACATACATTCTTAAATAGCTACGTGATATCACATTAGGAGCACTTCTTGGCAACAAGTTTTTTTTTATATATATTCATAATAGAGCATCACAGGATTTGGCAATTGGTTGTAAGTTTCTAGGCATCTGTAAATAGGATCATTGAGAGCTAAATTCGTTCTTACATTTGATAGGTAAAAATTTCTGTGGTTTCTAGTCTTATATGTGTGGGTTTTGCTAACCAAGTTAATTCTAGTATTACATTTTTGTTGATTCTTCTGGATTTTGTAAGTGTATTTGCATTGTTCTATTTGCAATATTTGTTCCAGTGGTATTATTCCTGTATCCTTATATATTATTTCTGTATGTGTTCTGTAGTTATATCCAAATAAAGACTTCACTACTTTATTTTGAAGAGTTTGTATTTTCTTAAATTGTGTTGATCGACATATACCCCATGTTGTTATAAGATAGCGAAAAATTGACAGAAAGTATGCATTGTAAATCATGAGTCTATTTTGTGCATTTAGATAACTGTTACATCTATACAGGGCACCAATCATAGGGACTACCTTTTTTGAAATATGATTTGAGTGTTCATGCCAATTCAATTTATCATCTGTGACCAGCCCCAGATATTTGGTGTATTCGACTCTTTGAATCGCTTCAGGGCCAATTTTTATGAACAAATCCTGGGTTTCCATATTTTTGTTTTTAAGCAACATGAAAACAGTCTTATTAACATTTATTTTAAGTTTATTACTGAGGAGCCACTCAGCATAAAGTTTCAAATCATCATTCACCAAATGCTCCAATTCAGTGAGGTTATTTCCTTCATAGACAAGGACGGTGTCGTCTGCAAATATATAGTAGCGTGCCCTTAATTTGGCTTTTTTAAGATTTAGTGTATGTAAGGAATACAACATAGGTCCCAAGACTGACCCTTGTGGGACTGCACAGGTAACTTTCTTTAGTACACTATTGACTTTGTCTAGTGTTACATATTGTTGTCGGTCTTTTAAATATGCCTCTAGAAGATCCGAGCATTTACCTCTTATTCCCATTAAATTGAGCTTATTCATTAATATTTCGTGGTGAACCACGTCAAATGCCTTCTGCAAATCAACAAATATCGTTATGACATATCTTCTATTGTCTAGATTAGTTATAACGTGATTCAAAAAGTCCATTGTGTCGCTTTGCGTATTTGATTGCTTTTGGAAGCCGTACTGAAATCTATCCAGCTCGACATATTTACTCAAAAAGCAACTGACCCTTTTTTTAATGATAATTTCTAAGAGTTTCGACAATGCACATACTACCGTTATGGGGCGATAGTTTTCTACTTTATTTTTTGGTCCTGTCTTAAGAATTGGCGTGATTTTACCAATTTTTAGCACGCTGGGGAAGATACCAGTTGTGAACATTTCGTTGACTAGTTTGACCAATATAGTTTTAGATATTAAACAGAATTATAAATGGAACAAGAATTAAGGCGGAAGCACATTATTGAAACATGATACAACCCGACAAAACGCGACGCGTGTTGAATAAAATCAAATCCCAGTAATTTCTATGACCAGAATCACACTATGAACTCCCGACGTCATGCGTTACGGGCACACGCTACCTGATCTAGTCGATGTGTTGGGCGCTGTATGTTTCTAGGTAACAACCGATTTCACTCGGGAATTGTCAAATAAAGCGTTGATACCCTATAATTTACTGAATTTGGGCAGAAATTTGACAAAAATTAACGAAGAACAATTAATTGCTTGTGTGTTGTGCGGCATCACATGTTGGTAAGTGCACATTATATATCAGGTGTCAACACGTTTTGTAGCGTCGCGTTTCAATAATGTGTTTCAGCCTTTATTATAATTGCGTGAGAAAAATTTTCGTCACCATTCTTGAAATTATAAAAACAAACATGTTATAGTCCTATTTTGACTTGATCACAGAACTATATCTGAATTTAATGAGGATACCTTATGAATCAGAATAAAATGTAGACTTAAAGATATATATTAAGAAATAAGTAAATAACCATTTAGGGGTCATCCATAAATTACGTCACACTAATTTCATGATTTTTTGCCCCTCCCCCCGTCCTTGTCACAGCTGGTCACATTTGTGAGACTCCCCCCTCCCTAGTGTGACGTCACATATTTTGCAAATTTACATTTACAAATTATTGAATAAAAACAGCGGTTCCGAAATCAGTTTTATTTACATTTACATTTTTTAATAAAATTAACATCAAATCAACAAAACAAAAAGCAATTAATTATATGAATTAAAGAAATTAACAAAACAAAAAACCATTGGCTATGCTAATTGAAGAACCTAACAAAACAAAAAATATTAAAAGAATTATATTAATTGAAGATACAAACTTAATAATCTTGAGTTCATTCTTTTAAATTATTTATAACTGGCATAGCAGCCACTTCGTTCTCGTTTGGGTTGTAAATGTTAGGAGCATTAGTTGTGTCATAATCTTTCTCATCCAACCATACAGCATCATCGTCATTATCCACACAAAGAAGTTATCTGGCACGTCAAGCAGCAATTCTTTGAGGACGAATCTTCGCGATAGGTAAAACTTCTTGTTGCCTCTTATGTAATTGCTTGTGTTGATTAGTGGTCTTGTATGATGCAAAATATACACCATCATACGGAGCTTGCTTCAAATGTGATGACGCTCGGAGATCCAAAGCTAACTGAAGTAATATAGTGGAGCAAATTTACCTTCGGGGTAAGAACCCCTCTCGCAATAGTCGCCAAAGACTGGATCGTCGTACACCACAACATGGGACAACCTCGCATTTTAATATTTGTAATAAATATTGAGATTCACGCACATGATTTGCGTACAAAGTCGCATAGATTTTGAAATGTGACATCACGAAATTTAGGACCCCTCCCACCCCCTTGTCACACAATGTCGCACTTCGTCGACCCCCTCCCTCCCCCTTAACGTGTGACGTAATTTATGGATGGCCCCTTAGCAGCAGCAATCAATAAATAATACATATAAAATTAATTGTTCATTCCAATAAATTATTAAAATTGTAGAATTCTTAACACTATCAAAACACTCCTATTCGCCTGGCTACAGAATGCTTTGCCATTGCAAGCCAACAAAAGAAATGCTTTGGTCAAGAAACTTGTAGGAGATAGGACATAACCTCCTTGTAGCCTTTGGAGTTTATTAATACTCTGGAACTAGAAGGCGAGCTGTAGGTAGATGGCGTATTACAGAAAACCGCTCTGATGGGGGGGGGGTACAATAGACCATAAGGTCGCAGTGCAACATAACCCCAAATTAAATAAATAAATAACACTATCAAAAAATTGGATGCATGAAAAACAAGTCAGTTTTGTATTTCATGTACCTAGCATTCGTGTATCACTGTATCGCGCACAACACGAATAGTTGTAGAGAGGTCGCCTACACCCGAAACCGGGTAAGGCACTTGAAGAAGAAGTGACCTAGCATGTGGCATATCAAGTGACTTTTCATAAGAGTGGCTCGTTCAGTAGAAGCTACTGATTCCCTGACTCATTCAAGCTATCATCTGATCTCATAGCATGCCAAGTCAAAGTAATGGCAAGTAAGTGGTGGATAGAGGTTCCTTAAAGCGTGGGGTGCTTGATCTCAAATATTACAAATATTTTATGATATAAATATCTATAAAAGATGTTATGAAAATATAGTAAAAAGTACCCCACGTTTATTTTTCACAATAAAATAAATTATTTTCTACTTTTAGTTCAGTTGGCTATTAAAGCGTGTTGTTTTAAACCATAATTTATTTTATATTATGGTTATTGAAGTTAACGAAACTAAAAAGAAAGGGTAATGAACAAGCAGACACCCTGGCATGAAAGGGTGCGTCAACGCCACTAATCGGGCCAGAACCTTTCTGCGGACTTGGAAAATCTTACTTCCAAGAAGAACTCAATAAAGCTAAAGAAGCAATGAGAGCAACATACTGGCAAAGACTTCCAGGACTGAGGCAGGCCAAAGATCTCCTCGCAAAGTTCAACCGAGCAAGATCGAAGACACTGATTAACCTCAGCAAAACTAGTCTAAAGACAATCACAGGATTTCTTACGGGGCATTGCAGACTCAAAGAACACCTAAGGAAGCTAGGTTTAGAGGGGGACAGCACCTGCAGATTCTGCAAGGAACGTCCAGAAACACCCCACCATATACTGATGGAGTGCTATGCTGTGCACCATGAAAGACTGAACACACTGGGATCATACCAGCTGACTGTAGAAGAAATACCACGAATAGACCCCCTTAAAATCCTCAAATTCCTGAAGGTATTGAGGCTTGAGGGGCTGCTGTAAAACGAGAACACATCGAGAAGCAGAAGAAGATGGGGCACAATAGGGTCGCAGCGCATCGGTCACCATCCACACCTACCAATACCAATATGAAACTAACAATTTTTTGTCAGAATTTCTAGAATTAAAGATATTTTTATTTACTTACCACCAACGTCTCGCAGCTGATGAATTCCTGGAACAGCTCCAATTTTATCAACTTCATCCAGGAACACAATACCAATTTGTGCCCTATCGACAATATATCCTGCATCCTGTAACAACTTTCCTATAACACTTTCAATATCTTCACCAACATAACCAGCCTGGGTCAGTGTTGTACAATCACATATAGCAAATGGAACATCCAGACACTGAGCAATTGTTTGAGCTAGAAGAGTCTTTCCTGAACCTGTGGGTCCTAATAGAAGAATATTGCTCTTCTCAAGTCGAAGATCGTGAGTTTTGCGATCTAGTATGTCTGAACCATTAGATCTTCCTTGGACACTTCCAACATCGTTATTATGCTGATTGAGATTGAAGCCAATGTTCGAGCCATGGCCCAGCCCTGTCATATGGAGAATATCTGCGCAATAAGTATTCAGACAAAATGTGAGAAAAAACAAAGAATCAATAGAAAATATAAAGAGAAAGTTCTTTGCCTATAATGAATAAAATTATTAGCAGCACCAATAATATATGGTAATTCAGCAAAAAAGAATAAAATTATAACCTTTTTCGATATTTTCTTCTCTTAGAAAATGAGAAGTCGTAAGGCTTGATTAGGTGCCTCAAGAGCCCTCAATATAATTTAATTTTGAAGTGCAACATATTGTTTGTAGCTGAAAATATTATTATTGAAAATAGTCCAAGATAATATTTATGACACGAAACAAGAAATCCTATTACAATGCATGTAGTATTTTGTGATTCAAAAAAATCCTATTACAATGCATGTAGTATTTTGTGATTCAAAAAAATGTTAGTTTACTAAATGATAAATATGTAATTTTTCCATATGACTATTTCACTATGATGTGACATATTAATAATGCTATTATGGAAATAACTAAAAAGTTCAGCTTGGATTTACCTCTGTGTGTGACATTATGATGAGGGCCTTGCTCCATTATTGTCATATCCTGCCTAGGTGAAGAATTCACTGGAGGAGGACTATTATTGTATATTCTTTTGTAATGGTTATAGACAGCTACCGATAGAACCTATAAAAAAAATGAAGTTATTTATCATTGCCTAATAGTTATATAGCAAAAATATATTCATGAATAATAAAACATTTCATTATGGACGTACTATAACATGATATAATTGACATTGATAGCGGCAAGTAATAATGTCAAGATTACAAGCCTGTATGTATTCTTTCTTCCAACATTGAAATAAAGAATTTATGGTTCTGGAATCGTTGATTAAACTGAAAACTGAACTAATACAGTATTTTGTTTTATATCCTTTTAAATTTAAATTTTTAAAAAAATCTCAAAATAAAACAATGAATATCCTGACAAAATAATAAAAACTAAAAGTTCAATTCTGCAAATATTAGTATTTTGTTTAAACAAGGTAGTTCAATTTAGGTAATAATGGAGACACTTGACTGATTGTTCATAAAGATTGATCAATTGTTAGAACAAATTCAGACAAATATGAAAAGTAAATTAAATAAATTTATTAACCGATCTAAGAAATATAAAAAAATTGTAAAATGACCAAGGTGAATTTTACTCAACTGTAGAAAGTTTTATCAAGAATCAAGGGTGTCTCATAACATGATTTATGTTTAGTCACGTTATAATTTGATTGTAATCAGTTGTCATTTTATTTTTTTATCTACTCCTATTGAATAATATATTCATTAGTCAACTGCGTTTTAGCAATTAATAGTATCTATTAACAAACAGCGTGAGTTATAATAACTCACTACTATAACTCACTATATAGTCTACTAAGATCCCAAATAAGATCGACCGTCACTCATCTGCTAATGTCACTTGAATAATTCTGACGTTTTCAAATTAAGTTAATACTACCTAATCATTGTGAATTTGTACTTGTATCTTAGTATTTATTGTTATAGTCGTAGATAAAGTATAGTATTCAACTCGCGGATATCTGTGGTCATAACTCACTTGATGAATTACAGCACTCGCTTGCAGCTCGTGCTGCAAACTTCATCTGCGTGAGTTATGTCCTACATTACCGCTCGTTGAATAATATACTATTATTTACTATTTAAAGTGGTAGTCAGTTTGATTAAATTGTTACCTAGTGATAATTTAAATAGGGGTACTGTGGAAATATATATTAAAGGATGAAATGACAATGCTCAAATCACATTATTTAACACAGTGGTCCCATAGGATCGCAGATGTAGGTTAATTGTCCAAAATGATAAAATAGAAGTTTTTTTTTGCATATTCATTATAATATAGTATTATCATACTCAAGGTGCGATTTCGCGGGACGCGGCAACGTCAAACGTAAGCGACAAACGCAACGGCATACAATTTGTGACGCGTAGCGGCAGACGCCGTCTGCCGCGTCCTGCGGAGTCGCAGCTTTATTCTTCTTCAAATACATATTCTAAATCTATGCAAGCCCAAATTGTTGGCCAATTTCGATTTTGATCGGTCAATTTTCGCTTTAAAAAAAATCTTACCTATCATCATTATTGAAAAAGGTAACCTAATAATATAGCTAAAATTTCTCACCTTTTTTGCATGTTCTTGTCCAATAACATGCTTATCCAAATAATCATAAATCTTTTTGGGGGGAGGAGGTGGTTTTCTGTAAAATCCATTTTTTAAATCTGGCCCTTCTTTCTTCTTACTGTCTATTTCACTTAAAACCACAAAAAAATGGTGGCATTTTTCACACTTTACAAATCTTGTGGAACTGACAAATGTTTCTACATGTGTACAGGGATCTCCACATTTTGGGCAAGACAAGGTACCTTTATTTTTCCCTCCACCACTCTGAGAAGTTCCTTTTGGAGGAAGGTTAGGATGATCAGTTTCTTTTGGTGGTTCGCCTGATCCAAAAGATTTACATATTATTTTCCCAGAGGTTATGCATCGATTCAATGGTATTATAGTCTGCGATTTGTTGGAAATTGCCGACAATGTACCTATAATAAAAATGATTCTTTAATTTAAACTCAAACAATAAAAAACATATCAACGTACGAAAAAATTGAAATTTTTCAATAGATGATAGGTTCTTTTTATCATTCTCATATACAATACAATTTTCACCATATAGGTAATTATTATCATTTGAAAGTTGAATACAACAGGTCCAAGTAAATGAAACCGAATTTTGAAAACAAAAAACGGCTTGTAATTTTATTTTCAAGAATGAATGCGCAAAATACCATATTATGAAGTCTGCAGTAAATCAGATTTTATGTAGTTCTGGCTTCAATGTATTCCATGAAGGTTACGCAGAGACTGTGAATTATGTATTGGATTGTATTGGCAGTTCCTATTTTAATACTTTGTAAATTACTACATTCATATTACGATTATGATTAGATATAAGAACGTAATAGCTAACTGTTGGAATTGAGCTGTAGTTATGTTTAAGAATCTAGTAGCACAATTTTTGGAGTTTATTAGAGTTTACTCCTTAAGAAAAGATTTTCATATTTAGACCGCGGTATGGAAATTTCATGATGAGTAAAATCGAGCGTTAGCTAAAAGTGAAATGTTACGTTCCTTTGCGCAACGTACTATGCACACCTTTCACTTCGTGATTATTAGTATACCGCCGCATATATAAGGGTATACCAGCAACAGTTGATGCATGTATATAGGTTAGGTTAGGTTAGGTTAGGTTAGGTTAGGTTAGGTTAGGTTAGGTTAGGTTAGGTTAGGTTAGGTTAGGTTAGGTTAGGTTAGGTTAGGTTAGGTTAGGTTAGGTTAGGTTAGGTTAGGTTAGGTTAGGTTATATAAGGGTATACCAGCAACAGTTGATGCATGTATATAGGTTTTTATATCTAGTGATACTTATATTTGTGCACAATAAATAATATTATTAAGTGATTGAAGTTAATAAAATATTGAAAGATATAAAAAACTGATGCGAATGACATGAATAACGAAGAAGAATCTGAAAAACAATTGGTGGCGGTTGATTGTATTATCAATTGAATTAACGAACAGCTATCTGTTATTTAATGTATGTATGTTTGATTAAATGCATATATCTTTTATATTATATACACTGCTCAAAAAAATTAGAGGAACACTTTTGAATAACCTTGTAACTTATTAAGTGATAGTTATATACAGATGAACATTTATAGTCTTGAAGACACATATTTTCTTCTAATAAATAGATTTGTAGAACTTTCAACTAATTCTCCATTCGCAAGCTAAGATTGATAATTTAAAAAAAGTGCGAATAACAAAATTAAATGAGGAGATTTTTCAATACTAATGTTCCGCTATCTGACAACCAATGGGCTTCAGTATCGCGTGTGCCCTCCAGCAGCATGAATTACTTCTAGGCATCTTCTTGGCATACTTCTCACGAGCCTTCGAATGTCTTCCTGTGGTATACTGTCCCACTCTTCGACCAGGGCTTCTGTTAGTTGCTGAAGGGTTTGAGGTGGATTTGGACGATGTCGAATACGTCTGTCCAATATATACCATAAGTGTTCAATTGGATTAAGGTCAGGGCTTATCGCTGGCCAATCCATTCTACGAATTACATGCTCGTTAAGAAAATCTATAGTAATCGCAGCAGTATGAGGCCTTGCATTATCCTGCATGAGAAGAAAATCAGGGCCTATACCGTATGCTGCAGGAATAACGTGATCTGACAGAATGACATCAATATATCTTGCAGCTGTAAGACTTCGTGGTATTACTACGAGATCGGTTTTTTCCTCCAAACTTATTCCACCCTAGACCATTACCGAACCATCTCCAAATCTCGATACTTCTTGTACAGCAGCAGCGGAGTATCGTTCATTATGGCGTCTAGACACACGCACCCGGCCATCACAACGAGTGAGACGAAATCTTGATTCGTCTGTAAAAAGTACTGGTCTCCATTGTCGAAGTTGCCATCTCAAATGATGAAGAGCAAAGTCTAATCGCATAATTTTATGATGTCGAGTTAAAACAGGCTTTCTCACCGGTCTTCTTGGTTTTTAATTTGCTTCCCGTAACCTGTTTTTAACAGTCTGGTCAGAAATGGTTACCTGATGAGCCATCCTTAGTGTAATTTGAAGGTCTTTTGCTGTCGCTATTCGCTTCCGCAAAGAAGAAAGTACTAAATATCGGCCCTGAATTTGTGTAGTTTTTCGCTTTCGACCTTGTCTGGTTCGTCTTTTATATAGTCCCGTCTCTCTATAGCGATCATACGCACGTTTAATGACTGACGGACTGCGATTAAACTTTCTTGCTACTTGTCAAATTTAAACACCATTTTCAATTAAAGCTATAGCACGAGCGACTTCTATCTCGATAAGATTTCTCATTTTGCCAGATAATGAATTCAACAACTACAAACTGTCATGTCATTGCTCGCTGAAACTCTCTAAGCCTGCCACAACATAAAACCTAAGTAGTATTATAATCACTTTATTTTTTGTACTTGCTGTGAAATATTGAACTTATCTCGAAAAAATGGGCATAATTACGTTTATTTTTTAACAAATTACTGAAATAAAATACATATCAATTATGAAAATATAATTTTCATTTGTTGATAACAGCAATCCCAAAAGTTACAGGGTTATCCAAAAGTGTTCCTTTAATTTTTTTCAGCAGTGTATTATGTTATAAAAATTATTGCTAGAGTTTATGGCGCATATATGCCACGTATATAGGGTATACCGGCAACAGTTGATGCATGTATAGGTATACAACAAATACAACAGCAACCTTACCGTCAATTTGTGTTTTGATTTTCCAGTGTAGTTTATTCATTTATATGTAGTGTCACTTATATTAATTTATGCACAATAAACAAAATTACTAAGTGATTGAAAATAATAAAATATTGAAAGATAAAAAAACTGACGCACTACAGGAGTAAACTACAGTCGTGCGTCGGAGCTGACACACAATTTTTTTTTAATACCACCAATTCATAAATAAATCAATAATTCGATTATATCTCATTATATTTAGGGTAACACTTTTTAAATTTCCTCCAAATTAAAAAAAAAAACTCGTGAGCAGCAGAGCAGCTTCGCTAAGGTCTCATTTTTGTTTTGTTAATAGAAATTCTAAACCTAATTAGTCAATAATATAGAGGGGCTGAAGAAATGATCAAATATCTAAAATTTCTACATTAGTAATTGTGAAAGAAAACATGCGTGGCTGTAGGTACGCACAATTTATGAATATTCGCAAAAACGCTTAAAATTTCAATATTACAATTTCTGCTGTGAAAGAAATCAATTGACTCTCCGAATGGGCACTTTCCTAATATCAACTCAATTCACGTAATAAATATCAACCCTATAACTTAAACAGCAGAAGCTGCGGAGCTGAAAAAAACTTCAAAACTCACGAAAAAAAAACAAGAAAACACTTGGAAAGAAACATTAAAATTTCCGCGGTAAAAGAAATCAATTGAAGTTACCAGAATCATTAATTAAGTTTGTATGATTATAGAAAATTCAATAATGCAGATATAATACATAAAAATAGTTCTAAATCACATCAAATAAAATTGAGAGCATTTGTTAACAGATTGTTATCGTTATCTATACTCAGAGGAACATTAGAGAGAAAAAAAACCCTCTCACTTAACCAGCAGAAGCTCTGGAGGTGCGCGAAACCTCAAAAACAAGGAATATTTGCAACCTTTTAACACAATTCAGAGGTGAATTGGGGGTGCAAAAAAATCCTCCTAAAACCGTTCATTTCATCTGCATGAATCCTCAGAAAATGCATCTAAAAATGATTCTTGACTAAGAAAAGCTCAACTATTTAAAGCTACTACAATAAAAAGATTGAGGAGATTAAATTGTTTGCACTGTAAATTACCAAATTATCTCCACTCTGCTCCAAATTGAATAGAAGGTGTATACAAAATAATTTTTTTTATAAATAAAATATCGATTTTTCAAAACAAAAAAGGATTTTTGGATTTAAACTGATCTGGACATCTGAATATGAATGTCTTCAATACAGTCATGGTGTGGTTGACCCCGATTCTAAATGCTGACTGAAGTAGCAGTCTACATTTTTGAGTTCATGGTCAGATTCGTTCCTTCAGCAGTGATGAAACTGATAGCCTCATTTCAAGCAACAATTATTTCAATTTAAAAATCGAAATACTTATATGGTGCAGTATAGAGTATAGATTATAATCCAATAGAACCAGACATCATATACCTGTTCTAATCATAATTCATTATGTTTTTATGTAGATTGCCGAGTTCATAAATGAATACTCAGAAACAAATTTATAATTTTTTCTCTACATTCTGCATCAATAGATCGCTTTTATTGAAATGACATAATTTAAAGAAAGTTATCCAGAAATAAGGCAATTTTTTAAACTTAATTTTATAAATATTCGCATGAAGTTTGAAATAATATATTTTTAGAATATATCAAACAGATTGATGAATATGAATAAAAAATAGAAATCAACGAATTATATGTAATAAATTTTCTACAATTAGTTCGTATAATTTTGGTTCGATTTATGTATCATTCGAACTGAAACTAAATAAGATTTACCGCCACGAAGCCATTGATCAAAATTACGTGGATAAACTTCGACACTTTGTATTAATCTTTCTATAAGTATAATGTGATATTTTAAGGAAATAATTTTTGACAAACCTAAAAATCAATTTAAAACAGACTAATCAATGAAAATATGAAATCAGGAGTACACAAAGTTAAATTTAATAGATCAGAACATAAACATAGCTGTAAGAGATAGGATTCGTAGCAATTTTTAATTAAAAAAAATTATATAAAATGTGTAATAACTTTCGAATAGATTATTTATTATTTGTACACGCCGAAGGCCGCCTTTTTCACATAATTGCATGAGCCGAGATAAGAAGGGCTGAGAGAATTGAAGTCCTCGAGGCCGTTTTGGACGGCCGATTGGTCTTTAGAGCAATATTTGGGTCCTGTTCCGATCGACGAGAATACATTATCCCAAATTTGACGTTTTTCCGACGCCACGCGCGTACGGCGATATTTCTATAAACAAACGACCGCGGAGGGTAATTTTCTCGACCGTGGAGGGCCACGGAGGCTAATTTCCTAGAAATCTCAGTACTCAGGTAAAGTACTAAATAAATGAGAGCCACTCGTTCAAGTCAGATTTCGAAAGATTAAATTCGGAAAATAGCGGACTAAAGCTATTCCGTACTAGTTGTTCGGTTTGGAATTTCTCTCTTACTAATGAATTGTAAGCACCTTAGTAGTTTTTACAGCGTCCCATGTGACTTGTCTCTATGCAATTAGCAACTGAATAATATGAAGTTCATATAAATATACGTCATTGAAATCAATCTTGAAGAAATATTGTGAAAATTTGTAATTATCTATAAGCCTTAAACCACTCAAATAGTTTTTATTTACGACTAGTTTCGGTTACGTCCTTTTTTTTCATATTATTTAAATTTATTCAATATGAATTACAACAAACTTGAATCATCATTCATTGAGTTTATTATCTATCAGCACCTGAATATCAATCTTATTGACGTAATCAATTACTAGTGTACATTTTTTATGTATATAATTATATATATATATATATATATATATATATATATATATATATATGATATTCAATTGTTATTTACAACATCAAAATTGAACAGTTTAGCAAACAATAGATAAAAAAGGTACTGTTGTTATGAACGGCTAGGACGTACAGTGCGAGAAAAATCTACTTTTCGTGCAATCGCACGCGAAGCGAGTATTTCGCGTACGCACCACAGTCCGCGAAATTTAATTTCGCGGCCGTTACCCATAGCAACGGCCGCCAAACCAAACGTCACTTATACCAAAAAGTAACAACAACTATGATTTTTCAAGAGAGACATCATGTATCTCAATGCATTTTGCGTTCTGTCAAGAACTGTCAAAATATTTTGTATATATTCGAACATGGTCTTTCCATAGCAACGCTGTGACTTGTTAATTACTGTTAAATTTAAAGCACTAATATTTTTATTTGCAATTGTCTCGTTTAATAATTTTGTCGATTGCACGAAAAATAGTGTGTATGCCATGGCCGCGAAACTTTTTAGCTACCTCAAGATTATCCTGCCTCGGCCGCAAGCAGCCTCGGCGATAATTTCTCTTTCGGTACGCTAAAAAGGTATTTCGCGGCCTAGGTATACAAATAACTATTATAGTCAGTGCAGTAGTCTCATATTTTTTCGGGGAAAATAATCCCGCATAATCGAAAAGACAGGGTAAAAATAGAACTTTTGGAAAAATATATAGATCAACAGGAATAAGAATTCAAATACCTATATTGAATAAATAAATAAGCCTAAATAATTAATTCCCCCCTACATAACATTATCGTTATTATATTCAATCTGTGCGAGTCATTTTAGGAAATTATCTACCTGCTTTTTTATAACATATTGTTGTCATTTCCATTCTGAAGGTGAATGAAGTTTCCAGGTTTTTGTATTTACTTTCATCTTATGTCTTACGAATCCACTGTTATGGTGAATCCAGTTATAGATTCCATTATATTTGCGAAAATCCAACGTATACTTATTTTTCTATTAATATTTTCATGGATTTTCACCACCACATCAATTCGAAAATTGTACATGTACTTGAATGAAAACATAGAAAAGAGCATAACTGAAGATAAAATGGATATAACTAAATAGTAATGGTATGTATCCTAAATGCTATTTTTCAATTGATCCATTATTTATAGAAAAAGTTGAACATACCCTGCAACTGAATTCTTATGCGATTGGTTTTTCAATGAAAATAAACTGAAAATTTTTTCATTGATATATTTCAATATACACTCAAGCAAATTGATAGTGATTTTGCATAATCAGAACCAGAGGTACAGTTCGAGAGTTTGGTGCAAGCTCAGATCAAGTGGAGTTCATTGTGAATAATAGCAATTTTGAAAAATCTGATTGAATTAGTGACTTATATTTATTAATGTAACATTAATGAACATTCAAAGAATATACTCAACGTTTTGTATATATTTAAAGCTCAATGAAATAAATTTTGGAGAGTTTTTTCCTTTGTATATAAGAAAACAAAAATTACAAAATCCCAATAATTAAATCGCCACATCAGAACAAGTGGTTTAAATTTATTCAGTTATATTGAATTGAGAAATGAAGCCTTGAGCAATTATTTCTACTGCTACTACTACACATGATATAAATGGCTTAACTAGCTACTCATAAAAAACTTTAAAAATCTCATAGGAATTGCATATAATGTATACAAGTAGTGCTGTAGTGAACATTATTTTGCTCTGAACAAATATCTAAATCTATTGATAACTAACACATTATCATGCAAAGTTAGATTAGACATGATTCCAATGCCTATGAATCAAACTTTAAATTTAATTGACTGCCCATTTACAACAATGAAACTTTTCTGTAGATCTTTGTTAGAGTTTATTTTCGTTATGAAATGACAAAACTTGGATAGTGTCATTAGCGAAACATGAAATATTTCTCAGTTTTAGTTAAAATAATACTAAACACTAAGGGAAAACACCAAAAATGTTTTCATATTTAACTTTCAACGATAATAATTTAGTATAGTTCCTCTTACTGTCAACTTTCACATGTTCAAGTTGATTATAAAATTATGTTTGTATCTTCAGACATGTATGAAAATCATTAAAGCTATAAACTGAGTTAAAATATAATGTTTTGTCTATCAATATGGTGCAATTTCTGGATAATATGAAAAACATATAATAAAGGGTTTACAAATAGGATTAACTGGAGATTGGAACATTATCTACATTGGGTATATTCAAAAAGTAAAATCCATATTCAGATATTATTTTTGTTTGTATCTAAATAAACCCTTCTAAAAGCACTCAGCTAAATAAATTGAAGGGTTAACATACATATGTTTATATATTTAATTTAATAAAAAAATTAGGGAAAAATACAAGATATTATTAAATTCAGTATAATATTTACATAGTATATAACGACCAACAACTATGTAATCAAATTAATTTAATTTTTGAAAAATAAGTATTGAAAAAACCATATGATAGGTAAATCCTGTTTGAAAATATCTTTCTCTAACACATAAAGGTTTTTGAAATTATTGTACATTTTAAATAAAACTTTCGTTTACTATTGTGAAATATAGAAAGTACTCACCTGGATGGAATTTCAGAGGGTAGGCATAAAGTGCCAATTTTCCAGCAGAAGCCAATCGAGATGGTATACCAGTCATTTTGTATTTTCAAAAACAATGAACACTACTTGTCATTGGCTCTTATAGAAGTATATTGTGTATAACAAATACCTTATTGAGGTTTTACCTCTGTAATCTTTTCTAAAGCAATGGAAATCCTTGAAGAGATGTCAAGGTTTGATACATGACGCAGCTAATCAAAACAAAATATCCTTAAAAAAAATACTAGTATCTAATTTACATAAAAAATGATCAAACTTTTTTTCAATTATCTGAACAATTGTCATTACAGGAACACAAAAATTTTGATAGAAATTATATGGGAATTGCAAAGCTATCAAATTAGTCCGCCATCTTCCAGGGCAAGTACAGTAGATTAGGAAGATACTCGTTGATGAACTAGAACATTTGATCTACTTGTGTGACAGTCAAGTTTATACCTAATTTTTTAGTGCTTAAACTGCTTAATCAGAGAATATTGAATATTTGTACACGGTGTCCTTGATTCTCCGGTAAAATGATAAGAGTCCACATTTCCACATGCATCATGCATATATATCACTCTTCATACTATAATATAAGTGTTCAATATAGTTAAACCTCAAAATTTTGCAAATTTTCGTCGTCCAATAAGTGTTTAATGTTCTAAAAATAATTGCTCAAAATACAAAATAACCATAGAACAAGCCGTGTTTTGGGCATCCAAGATCTTTGGTAACAGAGGCCCGGTATTAAACCAGCAATGTAAACCTCTGGAAACAAAGACTTAAGCTGTAGTCGTTTAATAAAGGCAAGAAAGCAGTGTTGCTTGCCACTTTTCTCATCTGATAATCTCAGGCGAATTAAATCAAATCACGGTGTCGCTCGGTAAATTTTATACAAACTTTCTAGTATTGTACAATAATGTACATTTTTCGGCATTTAGCTCGAGCTAAACCTTCTTCTCTAAATTAATTATCACGAAACATATTTCATTTCTGCATGAATCCGATATTTAAAGCATTCTTGAGATAATCGAGAGAAGAATCCAACTACTAGAAAAAACATGAAGTTTGTATGTAATTATCAGTATTTAGCCGATTGTATAGTTCCGTTTCACATGTGTCATTTATCAAAAAATTTTACTTTGATGTATCATTTTAATCATATTTCTTGCTAAATCACACTTATACAATTATATGAATAGAGACATATTATTCGAATGTAACTCAATATTGCTATTACATTCGACAATATAACAGATAATCAGCGATTATTAAGTAAAAAATTACTTATATTACTAATTCATGTTACAATTTCTAAAGGGATTTAAATAAATATTTGATTTTTTTTTGAGTATAACTAATTTTGCTCTATAATAATAATAATATTCATTCACTATCCAATTTTACATGGTTCGTCAAAATAACAATCAAGTTAAAAATTGAAACATGAATTTCCTTTCCGGTAAATTCCTCATTTAAACAGGTAGCTCGTTGAAATATTATGCATGTTCTTCTACCTCTGATCATTCCTGTATCGAGTGCCGAACCTGTGGTAAGTTCCATTTCTTGGCATACAATTTCCCCTGTGATTTCATACTTCAAACATTCTCTTAGCAATAGATATGGAAAAGTTAACCTTTTATAATCTACGAAATATGTTTTTCACGAGATTCTACTAATCCATACATAATACGTATTGCCTTTTTCTGCAAGATGAAAATTCTCGATGCAACCGAAGCATTTTCCCACAGTAATATACCGTATAGAAGAATGCTTTTTAAAAATGCTTTTGCAAAATACGCTGTTATAACCATTTCTTCAGTACCACATTTCTTCAGTCTTCTCAAAAGATACAGATTTTTTGACAATTTACCACAAACATAATCAACATGCGCAGCCCAATCAACTTATAATCCATTATAATTCCTATGAACTTCACACAATCTCGATGCTCCCTTCCTCCAACTTTAACTTAAGTGAATTCGACAAAAACCAAATCTCAACCTCAGCCATGGCAAGTTTGATCCTCTCAATGAATCCCCATCTACTCTCTGAATGCACAATGATATATGTATCATCACAGAACAAACACAAGGAGTCACAGGCCGAGATCATCAGACCATTAATATAAATAAGGAAAAGAATGGGCCCAGAACCGATCCCTGAGTACCCCATACTGAATCTCTTTATCTGCTGAAATAATACCATCTCACTAGACTCTCTGCTTACTTCTGCTCAAATACGACCCCAGCAATGTGAGCACATTTCCCCTGAAACCACAAACATGTAAGTTTTTCAGTAAAAACTCATGAGGGAAAGTATCGAATGTT
Organism: Cynegetis impunctata; assembly: GCA_030704885.1. Taxonomy (NCBI): domain Eukaryota; kingdom Metazoa; phylum Arthropoda; class Insecta; order Coleoptera; family Coccinellidae; genus Cynegetis; species Cynegetis impunctata. The sequence continues at coordinate 48,152 of JARQZK010000058.1, read as the reverse complement.
TTGCTTAGGTCAAAGTTGAGCATCTACACAAATTCGCCACAGTCCATAGCCTGTATAATTTCAGTTAACGTCTCCGTGAGTGCAAAAGCGATACTCGTTCCTTTTCTATAACCATACTGATTTTCGTTGAAAAACTTTTTGTTTTCCAACCAATTCAACATCTTGATTTTCATTATCGATTCAATAATTTTAGACAAACATGGTAGAATTGCAATCGGTCTATAATTATCACGGCTATTTTTAACCCCTTTTCCTTTGTAAATGTGATCTATTTTAGCAATCTTTAATTGATCAAGAAAATAACCTTGCCTAAAATATTCATTTAGATCGGTTTGACTACTTCTTCATTGACGATTCCAACAGATAAATTATAAATTTTAGAAATTTTTTTCGGTTTAATGGATTTTATTACTTTTTTCAACTTTCAGTGCATAATGTAACTTAAAAGAAAAATGTATAGTAATTTCCATTTTTAATATTAAATTAATCAACTACTTAAATCACAATTATTTAAAGCTAGAGGATATGAGTTTTCTCTTCGAAAGGTTTTTCTGTTTTTCTCAAAAGACTACTAGTGAAGTAGTTTTGAACATTTTTATAACGCAATTTAGCCTAGCGCTTAGATGCTACAGACTTATTATCCGTTTTTAAATATGTAAAGATCGTTTTTTTTAATTGCTTCTTTTTTACTGTAGTATTTTTTTTATTGGAAAAATTTATTTTCCAGATATTCAAGAAAAACTATTTTCTTCAAACTTTTCGATGATTATTTGTTATTGGCTCTCCCTATATTAGTGTAAACTTTTTGTAATATTAATTATTAATCCTTAATAAAGATGTTTCTGAATGAATTTTGCAGACTTCAAACAAATTTCTCTCCGAATTATAGGCAAGCACAATATTAGAACTATACAGGGGTGCTAGGTAAACATGCGCCAAAATTACAGAGGTTATTTCTTGACCTATTCTAATAATATTTTGTTCTTTGATGATTTCTGAAAAACCTCTTTGTTTTGAAGATACAATGTAAATGAAATTTGCGATAGTAACAATCTTCTCGTCATTGAGTGCCGAACTCTTTTAAACACACCATGGTCATTTCTAATTGAGTTACACTCAACAATTATTCAATTTCGCAAGTCGTCCAAATTTTTCACTGCAGTAGCGTAAACTAATGATTTCAGATATCCTCATAAGAAATAATCCAGGTGGTTTAAGTCAGGGTATCAAGCAGGCCATACGTGTGACCCACTTCAACCAATCCAGCGATTCCGTTTGTTGCTGTTAAAAAATCGCCAGCAACCAAACTGAAATGTGGTGGCGCGCCATTTTGCATAAACCACATTGCAATACTTTTGGCCAATGTTACATCCTGCAGAAACTCGGGCATTATTTCTTCCAAAAGTTTGCTATACATCTCGCTAGTAAGTCTTTCCACAATTTAACCCAAACATGTAAGAACTAATGTTGAAAACGATTTTTATATACCTCATGCGGATTTTCATCGTTAACATTTTTTTGTACTTGATAACTCATTAATTTTTGATAAACTCATCGGCGTACGCCATACTTTCATTTACATTAATGATTTCAACAAATATCGAATATGATGGTTGTCGTAAATTTTATTCAGTCTGTATCTTTGAAACAGAGAGGTTTTTCAGAAATCATCAAAGGACAAAATATTCTCAGAAAGGCCAATAAATAACCTCTCGAATTTTTGTCGCATATTTACCTGAAATCCTGTATATATTTTTGACAAACAGTTACATGGATTTCGACGCCAACAAACAACTGACGGAGTAAGATGTATCCACAGAGTTCGATAGGTGAACATTAACAGCTGAAATAATGTGAACGCACTTCACTTGGAAATCCTGTCTCTGTCAAATTTATCATCGGGTTAAGGGTAATATCACACATAACCTCTTTACCTGTTGTATGTCATAAAGTTATTTAAATTTAATTTATTCTTTGGAAAATATAATATATTTATTATGAGTGCCAGACTTTTTAAAAACTTTGTAAGTAAATTCTAACAGTATGTTCTGACATACTTGGGTTTTGTTTTCTTGAAAACGTAAATGCTAAGCCATGAAATACTAACATCTCTAATACTTAATTACTTAACAAAATGCACCCTATCACTTAGGTATTTTATTGCAGATAGGTAAAATTAACAAACTAAGTGACTACATTGACAAATTTTTAGGCGTGCAAAAAAATAAAGGTGAATCAATCAATGTAAGTGTTACATAACTCAGCCATTTGATCATTAGTTCTAACACTGAAATCAGTTGGATCAATAAATGCCTACAAGTTACATTCTAACGGTTTTGACTATATTTCTTAGACATTTGTGATTGTAAATTTCATTATGGTACTTATAAAAATAAAATTTTTCAGAATTTCAAAAGTATAACAAACACTCGTTTATATAGCAGTGATGTTAAAAAATGCACTCTTATACCTGGTGATGGAATTGGACCTGAAATATCTGCTGCTGTTCAGAAGATTTTTGCTGTTGCTAAAGTGCCGATTGAATGGGAATCAGTTGATGTCACACCAGTTAGGGTATGGAAAAACTAGAAAATAATGATGAAAAAATTTTCTGAAAATTTGGTTTTGGTATTTGCAACAATACTATATCAATTGATATTACTTTTTTTTTATAAAATTATTCAAAAAGTAATTGTTTATTACGGGAGAAATATACAAAGAACAAAGTCAGTAACTGGTTCAATGTTTAATAGCTATTTCCTATAACAGAATGCTATATAAATCATTATTAATTTACACACAATAAAAACTTCAGTTTTGTGGATTATCAAGGAAATTACAGATCCTACATTATAGATATCCCTTCAATAGATTAATTTGTTGAAAAGCATCACATGTTATCAAAAACTTAATAAAAATTTCCATACAATAATTTTACTTCAATGGATTGATATAGTCTTTAATCACTTATCTGAATTTTCATGTAGCTTTGTTATGGTCAATAATTTTAACATTTTTCAAAAGTTAAAATATAGGTATTAAATAATTCAATTCAGTATTAGAAAAAGCAAAATGGAAGAATTTATATAATAATAAGCAAAGTGTAATAGTAGAGCATGATATAATTTTTTATAAGAGTATAATAAATATCAATAATTTTAGGGTCCTGATGGACAATTTGGAATCCCTCAGGCTGCCATTGATTCTGTCAATAGAAACAAAATAGGCTTGAAAGGCCCCCTTATGACACCTATAGGAAAAGGGCATAGATCATTAAATCTAGCTCTACGTAAAGAATTCAATCTTTATGCTAATGTTCGTCCATGTAGAAGTTTGGAAGGGTATGTATTTTGGAATTTACTTCAATGGTTAATTTAATTTTTGGAAATGTATCTTGTGAAAAGGAGATCTGTATTACAGTGCGATCCGCATATAATGGACTCGAGCGGACAAAGAGATATAGTTCATTATATCCGAGTGTTCATCTTATGAGAATCAAACAACACATGATAAGAGAACTACATTTAATTGCTAAATATGGTTTACAAAATATTATTTCTTAAAAAAATCAGTTATTTTACTTTGAACAGAGTGTTTTTTCATATATTTCTTCTGCAAAATAAGTTTAACTTTATTTAATTTTGAAAACATTTCACTGCTGTTTTCTTGCTGGAGGAAATAGCATATTTTTGAAAAGTTCAGAGACAAATACGACGCAACGTACCGAATAACATTCACAGAGCTGCAAGCCCCAAACGCTAAGTCGAAAGGTCGAAAGAATACTGCATAATATTGCATCAGAACACATCGTGCTGGGGAAATCACCGGGGGAATCACAGAAAAAACTCGCTTATGATAGACTAATTCGGTCCACTACAGGCGAGGTTCCATTATAAACGAGTCCATCTTGTCCGAGTATTTTACACGTGTTTAATCAGGGACTTGAAAATTAGTTCATTACATGCGAGTTTCCATTATAAGTGGATTATACTGTATATTGTTAGAAATGGTGGTCCGTGTTGTGGTCTTGAAAGTCTAAAATATTGAAAATATAATTTTCATGATTATAATTTATGATTGCCTTAAATTCAGACATGTAAATTTTGATTTTCAACCTTTTAATTTTCAAATTCTGTTTTTTTTTTAGCCATCTTGGACCATGTATTATTAATAATAAACCATCTTTATTTCAAATCAAAGTGTAACAACCATAAACTGTACACAATAAAGTGAAACTACGTCAAAACAGTAACTTGAAAGGATGGATCCTTCATTTCATAAGAAACAAATAGGACCAAATTTTCAAAGTGTATTGAATTCTTCAATACTACTATGAAGGGTTGACCATTTGATTGTTTATTTTGGCTATAAAAATAGAACATTGAATATTTTCAAATGATTTTTTTATTTATGAAGGTACACCTGATTATTTAAGGAAAATAATTTCAGTTAATGAGCCGCTGCGACTAGCTTGAGAGTATTCCATCCCTTTCTTCCAGTTTTGCAGTACATTTTCTATTGTTTCGTTGCTCTATTTGACAAATATTTTCCTTCAGTGCTTCGATTGATTGTGGATCGTTGCTGTAACAACAGTATTTAACATATCCTAAAAAAAAAGTCCAACAGCTACAAATCTCTGACTAGGCTTCATTTCGACCATACAATCTTCTCACAGTTTCTATGACACAGCAGTCACTTTGAAAATAATTTTTCATTTATTCCCAATGTTCCAGACTTAAATGATTCATATCTTACAGCAGAGGTTTCATACTACATTTAAGGCAATATGTCAAGCGCATGAATGTTGCCAATGTGGAAAAAACTCTCAGTTCAAAAAAAATCTAATAGATGGATTATTCATTATTACATGTTAATTAGAATGTTAATTATCTTCATATAATAATAATAATAGGTCTTTATTTTTTAAATCCTTGGCGACGCCCAGCAATGCTGTATCTACGTAACCAAGTTCCAAATTATATATAATAATAATAATACAAACTATACTAAAAGTAAAAAAGGACAGGAAAATTTCAACAGAAAATCAGAATTGCAAATAAATGAAACATTAAAAAGTAAAAACTTAAAGAAGCAAGCATTGTTTGAAGGATCTTTTGAAACTCTGCATAGATTTTGCTTTTAATGTCCTGCGAAACAGAGTTATAAACTTTTGCTACGTTATACAAGAAGCATCTCTCAAACAATTTTGTTCTATGTTTAGTGTTATTTTTCGTCTTAAACATATTAAGCTATTTCAACTCCTTCAACTTATGGGAAACATGATCCCTACTTTTTAATGAAAAAAATAAATCTAATGCAAAAATTTTGAATTCTTTGAATTCTTGCTGAATAATGAGAATCCAAGCATGGCCCATAAACTAAATGAGTGTAAATTGATTGACTCAGTACTAATGATTCACATAATTTTTACTTTACTGAATTAGTGAATGATCTGCTGTGGTATAGACTTTTTATGAAGAGTAACACTTTTGCACAACTGATTTAACATGAGTTTTAAATCTAAATATAGTGTCAACATGAACACCCAACCCAGACTTTTGACTGTATCACAATTCTCCACTCTCACATTGTTAATTACAGTATTTAAATTGGTTTTCACTGCTTCCAACCCCTTACCAAAACATATTGGGTCTTAGTTGGGTTTACTTTTAGTCCATGTTTACCCGAGTACTCAAATATATTTGTCAAAGTTTGATTTATGTCTACACAAGCTGAATCCACATCTTCTGGATAAAAGATTTTATATATCTGAGTATCATCGCCATATTGGTAGTCATGCATCACTCCTTTCTTACTAAGATCCATAGTGTAAATCAAAAAAAGAAGAGGACCATGAATTGAGCCCTGCGATACACCTTTAGAAACTAGCCTTGTACTAGATTCGATGTTATCAATTTTTACCTATTTGCATCTATTAGAAAGCTAGCTTCTCAACAACTGTACTACTATGTCCGAAAATCCGTAATCATTAATTTTTCCAACAGTAGCTCCCTACCCAAGGTGTCAAATGTTTTACTGTAGTAAAACATTCGACACCTTAGGTAGGTATCTAACTAAATTAGTAACTTTTCGTTGATCTACAGTCCATATTATGTCATCCATCATTTTGGTCAATGCATTTACTGTACTATGAGAATAGCTTTAAACCCTGATTGATTTTCCGGGAACAGCTTATTATCAGTTATAAACTCTACCATTTATACATACCGGGTGTGTAAATGAGTGATGGGCCCTATAACTTTTTAATGGATTCATCGATTTTATTGAAATTTGGGTGGTTTATCTCAGACATAATTTTGAGTTTTTTCACATACAGAATCAATATGGCTGACTTCCGGTTTCACAGAAAACGATATAAAAATCAAAAATTCAAATGGAACACCCTGTATATTTTTACATATTTTAATTCTGAGGTTTCAAATACATACATTTCATCTGTAACAATTTTTTTTCATATTTCGTAAACAGGGTCGGTCTCAGGAGCAAAGGGAACTAATAAGAATAAGATTTTTAATAATTACTTCGTTATTTAGGAATTGAGAAAACTGATGTGTGAATCATTTTAAAGGAATTTTAAGGAGCTTTTTGATATATAGGGTGGCCCATGTATGTTTCTATTTAAAAAACTGAGTTTTGGTTCGAAAAAGAATTTAATCTCTAACAAACTTCACGAAAATAAATTTTTTTAATAATTATTACTTTGGGCGATATTTTAAATCAATTATCTATGATTTAGACGACGTCGCAGCCATCTACGAAAAAAAAACAAAATAAAAAATAATTGAAACGGCGCTAGAATTGACATTTGACAGATTTTGAAGCCTCTGAATTAAAATATGTGAAAATATATAGGGTGTTCCATTTAAAATTTTAATTTTTATATCGTTTTCTGTGAAACCGGAAGTCAGCCATACTGATCTTGCATGTGAAAAAATTCGAAATTATGTCTGAGATAAACCACCCAAATTTCAATAAAATTGGAGAATCCATTAAAAAGTTATAGGGGTGGCCCATCACTCATTTACACCCGGTATATCAACTTTTCCAAAACCTCAGATGAAACAGTAAATATGAGTCCAATAAATTGATATATACAGTAAGCACATACACAAAATGTCCAAGGTTATGTCATCCGAACCAGCAGAAATAGACTTTATGCTAGTTATCGCATCTTGTACCTCATTCTCAGAAACAACCTGTACCATACATTCAAGCAAAACCATATATTTTTTATTATTATAACTACTAACCAATGTAGGATCCACCTCACACGCCAAACTAAAAACAGCATCAATGAAGTAGTCATTTGTTTTATCAGTGTTATTCAAATGCTCTGGAACAGACATATTTTCATCAGTATATACATTCAATGATTTCAAAGCATTCCACGGCCCATCACTCATTTACACCCGGTATATCAACTTTTCCAAAACCTCAGATGAAACAGTAAATATGAGTCCAATAAATTGATATATACAGTAAGCACATACACAAAATGTCCAAGGTTATGTCATCCGAACCAGCAGAAATAGACTTTATGCTAGTTATCGCATCTTGTACCTCATTCTCAGAAACAACCTGTACCATACATTCAAGCAAAACCATATATTTTTTATTATTATAACTACTAACCAATGTAGGATCCACCTCACACGCCAAACTAAAAACAGCATCAATGAAGTAGTCATTTGTTTTATCAGTGTTATTCAAATGCTCTGGAACAGACATATTTTCATCAGTATATACATTCAATGATTTCAAAGCATTCCACGTTTTCTTACTATTACCATCCCTACTGTGATTAAGCAAATACGCACGCTTTCCGATTGACTACATTGTGAACTGAATGATCAAAGTGTATTAGTTATTGATGATCTAAAAATATCTGAAGATAGATCCTTAAAACCATGCCAATTTTGTTTTTATTAATTTCCTAATTTTCATACTATCTTTATTAAATTTGTATTATATCCATATGTACACAATTAAATTGTAGTATTAATACTTATTGTGATTCTAGGAAATTGTGTGGAGAAAATAATGTTAATTGATTGAAGATTTTGTTAATTCAATGCAATAAATATAATTAAATGCTTTTGCTTCAGATTTAAAACTCTATATGATGAGGTAGATGTGGTAACCATTAGAGAAAATACTGAAGGTGAATATTCAGGCATTGAACATGAAATTGTCGATGGTGTTGTTCAAAGCATTAAATTAATCACAGAGGATGCTTCCAGACGTGTTGCGGAATTCGCGTTTCAATACACTATCGAAAACAATAGGAAAAAAGTGACGGCAGTACATAAAGCAAATATTATGAGAATGTCCGACGGACTTTTCCTTAGATGTTGCCGTGAAATGGCTGATAAATATAAGGAGGTGAAATTTGAAGAAAAATATTTAGATACAGTGTGCCTCAATATGGTACAAGATCCAACACAATATGATGTACTCGTAATGCCTAATTTGTACGGTGATATCTTGTCAGATATGTGTGCTGGACTGGTGGGCGGATTAGGTCTTACTCCATCTGGCAATATCGGTTTGAATGGAGCTCTGTTTGAATCTGTGCATGGTACTGCTCCAGATATTGCGAATCAAGATAAGGCGAATCCGACAGCACTTCTTTTGTCCGCGGTAATGATGCTACGCTACATGAAACTCAATAAATATGGTGATTTAATTGAAAGGGCTTGTTTCGACACTATCAAGGAGGCAAAATATTTGACTGGTGATCTTGGAGGTAAATCTAAATGTTCTGAATTCACCAATGAGATTTGCAACAAGGTAGCTGCTGCTTCTTAAAGTTGCGAAATCAAACATAACAGATAATGATTAGGTAATGTGTGATAATTATTATGTTTGCAGTAAGCTCTTTTATGTCACAAATATTAATTCTGCATATTGCTATTGGTTCGAAAATGACTGATGTATGTATAAAATATGTCATATCCTACCATTATTAACTTAATGAGACATTATGTCACCTCTTTTTTCCCAGATTCCAAAAATATATATCATGTTAATCATTGATGAGCTTAATTAAAAAATTTATATAACTCATTTAATTTAAGAAACATTATTTATTGATAAAATAGGAAAAAATTCAAAGGTTAAATAGCAGTTTGCAAGATATAACAATTTATTGATATTTTGTGAAAGTGATTGAATTTGGTTACCAGAGACAGTTCATTTAACAGTCCATTAGCTATTTGTTTTTCAGTCCACTGGATATTTATTTTCCATAAGTAAATCAATCAATTCATCTTACCTCATCTGTTTTGGTAGAGAAGTATTTTGTTATTGATTTTTGAATGTGAATAACATCAAAGAATCAAAAATTGTTTACTACACCAATGTAGGTAGATATCTCAATTTACAGAGAAATATTTTATGAAGTGATGATTGATAGTAAACTATTGAACAATTAATTTTAGTTTTATTGACTTTTTTATTTACCTCTTTTGAATTTCCAAAGTGTTTCAACAATTTGAATGTAGAGGATCGCTGACCTGGTATATCAATTATTCTTAACATTGATGACATGCAGATACATTAGGAAAGTTATTTTCTTATTTTGAAAGACTGATACATTTGTACTAAAAAAATTCAAGGAAATATATTTTTGGCTGTTCATAGCATTCACGAATCATTTTGTGTATAAATTTCAAAAATTTATAACATGGAACAAATATTAATTTGGGTAGATTAAATTTCATTTAATCTCGTATTAGATGGTGACGGAAATTGGAAATGAATTTAATTTTGAAGACTTGTGTGTCGCAATAGTGAGGTAAGTATGGATATGTACAATGTTCAGATATTAGTTTCTATAAAAAGACATTCTTGACGGAGTTATAAGTAGGTAAGGTTTGAAGGGTTTGGGCTATGTATTTTCTTTATTTGTGGAATTCTGGACTTTGTCTATAAAGTATATGAAACAAAAAAAGAAAAAAACTTGATTAGTAAATAAACGACAAGTTCAAAAAAGAATGTAGCTGACAAATTAAATTCAATAAATTAGTAGAATTGAATGGCAGTATCTGAAAAAGAAAAAACTCTATCGCAGCGTGGTGCACTAGAAGAGCAGGTTTTCATAACGTGTCCAGTTTTAAAAATATATTAATTAAATTATAATTTTTTTTCCAAATTAAAAAAAAATGTGCCCTCTAATGTATAAACAGTATTTATTTCCTCCCCGGGGGATCAACCCCCAACCAATTTGTACCAAACCCAATCACATCCAAGGTATCATACGAAACTACGTACTTACAAACTTTCAACCCTATTTCTATAAAATTGCGCCCTTTAACCTGTAAACAAGATTTATTTCCTCCTCCGGGGGGTCAACCCTCCAACCAATTCATATAGAATTGAATAGCATCCAAGATATCATACGAAAATACCCACCTACAAAGTTTCAACCCTATGGTACCAAAATTTCGCCTTCTATCCTGTAAACAAGATTTATTTCCCTGGGGGGTCAACCCCCCAACCAATTCGCATTAAAACCTATCCCATTCAATATATCATACAAAACTACCTACTCACAAATTTTCAATCCGATTGCTCCAAAATTACGCCCTTTATCATGTAAACGAGATTTATTTCTTCCCCCAATTCGATCCAAAAACGATTCGCAAGATATCATGCGAAACTACCTATTTACAAACTTTCAACCCGATTGCTTCAAAATTGTTGACTTTCGATGGAAACTTTATAATTTTTGACGTTTAGAATTAGTTATAGAAAATAAGCTTTAATATAATTTCAATATAATTATATATATATATATATATATATATATATATATATATATATATATATATATATATATATATATATATATATATATATATATATATATATATATATATATATGAGATATATGAAATTGAGTTTTTGGTGCCAAGTATCATAAAAAGTCATGAAACGAAAAACTATCTTGGTTCTAGGTCCAACTTTGCTAATCGCACCCATTCTAATAAGCAGGTTTTCAAAGTGAAAACCTGCTGAAAAATGGGTTTAGTAAACGATAAGTTAGAAAATAGTGAAAAGGATGAAAAAAGACGGAGAAAATAAAATTAATATCCAAGACATTTCGGTTAGTTGGATATCTCTAACAGTTCTCAAGTGAAAACTGATTATCAAAATTTTGGATTGATCTTTATATAATTCCTTGATTGTTGTTATAAGGCGTGATGTTTTGTCCATGCGTGATCGGCAATTTCTGATTTCGATGTTTGGGCTCTCCTGTGTGTATTTGATGTTCTCCGATTCTAACATTGAGAGGTCTTAATGTTAGGATTGTGCCCCACATTTACAGGGCACAAGGTACACGCAATTCTTGTTCTCCGGGGGTATATCTGGTTTACTTTTGGTCATCCTTCTTCTTAAGGTGTTGTCCGATTTGAACGCTGCTTTGATGTACAATTTGCCTTATCATCTCACCGGTAATAGCCAACATTTACATGGAGTGGTTTAAGATCAAGTAACAACATCTTCCGTGAAACCAAAGATGTGGCTAAGATGCGACACTTTCATCATTTGGAATGGGATTAGGGGAAAGTGGTCACCCTTCGTACGCGGGGCACATTCGTACAGTTAGTTTAACAGAAAAACGAAACGGCACACAAACACTCATTTGCTAGTGTGCATAGACATACCGGCCGTCATGTTGCTAACGGAGTGTCGCGCCAATCGTACTATGGTGTATCACCTGACAAGACGTAACGTGTTTTCGCGCGCGGTGAGTAAATTTTTTACCTAAGTTAAGTTCGTAGTTTTAAGAAGAATTGTTATGTTTTTGACAAAATGGCGAGGATTGATTAATGTTAACATTGTTTATTTTGAGCTTTAATTGTTATATTTCTCAAACTAAATTAGAATTTGTATAAATTTGTATTTTAATTTTATGCAAAGGCATGGGGTGCATTCGGACAGCCAGACAGGGGGCACATTCGTACGCGTACGAATGCTCCCCTTTAGATTTTATTAACCACCAGTATATCAAATTCAATTTTTAGGAAATGAAATATAGTATTACTTTTTAAAATTATCGTGCAAACAGCACAATAGCATAAATAGAAAAACTAATAGAATAGTAGAAAACCGGGTAAATCCCGTATATATACAGATACACCTGAAAAAACTGAACTAGAAGAGAGACATAGACAGAAAGATTTGAAAAAAAAATGGAACAGGAGAGGAAAGCCAGAGCTAAAGCAGTAAAACGTTCGGTAAAACGTAGTTTGAAGGAACTTTATTCAAGACAAAAGAAAAAGAAAGCTGAGAAAACAGAAATCGATGAAGATTCAGAGGAATCTGATGACAGATCGCAATTTAGCTTGCGGCAGAGTTCAACATCTCCAGTTGATTTATAAATGGACGAAGATGATCGTAGTATCAATAATAATTTAAATGTGACACCAGAGAAAACAAAGATAATTGCTATGTTTTGGTATAGTCTAAAAAAAAGATTTCTGTTGTTTATTACGTCGGAAAAGTTCTCACTCATTATCCTCCCTGACCCTCAACCACGAACGGGCTTACAGCTAGAATGGCTAGACTTTTTACTTTTGCAGTTGATTTGAATAATTATAATGTGCAATAAGTTCCAAAGTAACAACCAAATGTATAATTACCTACTTTAAGTTTAAATTGTCATAGATTGTACAACGATGTCATACAAAATGATTGTATGACATCTCAGTTAGACTTTGAGATTGCAAAGCTTAGAACTAGCAATAAGTAAACTAAGGATGAACGATTTTGTTTTTGTTATTTTTCTAAAGAAAGATTTATCGACTATGAGTCAAGCCACATATTATTAAATTAGTTCTTTGATAAACAAATATTTTAATAATAATTAATGAAAATTTAGCGACTGTAATTGGCTTTTTAATTATCTTGTATGAATCTACCTAATGGCGTACGAAAGTACCCCACCTACTGTACGAACGTACCCCGTACATGGGGTACGTTCGTACAAATATCTTATCGTAGAAAAATGGCTATAACCCTTCAACCTTTTGACATAATAGTTTCGGACAATTTTGTAACAAACTACAATATATTTGTTACACTTAGGTACATAAACTAGATAGATTCGACAATTAATCATAAAGTAAAAAATAAAATCTAAAAAGTGTACAAAGGGTAACCACTTTCCCCTACTTCCGAATTGGGCCATATAAACAGCTTTCGTACCTCCATCGAATTCACGATGTAGAAAGGAAAGGATTCCAGCCTACTCTCTCTAGATTTTCTGGGTACACATAACAACAATCACATCAGTACGTGAGTCTAAAGAAAACCCACACACACTGGCCAATACCATACCTCAGCTCAACTCGAATAATTCAATGAGCACGAAGAAAGGAATAATCAGGATCCTTTTTAGGAGAGCGAAAACGATTTGCAGGGATCCTCGGCTCATGGAACAAAAAATATCGAAAGAGACCTGATATAAAGTGGTTATAAGAAGAAAATAATTATAACGATCGCGGAACAGAACAGAAGCACACCAGAGGAGAACCTCGAATTGCCAGATGTTAACAATACCTTATGTGAAGGGAATATCCGAGAACATAAGGTGAATTGCTCAGCAATAGATCAAAACAGCGTTTAAATCGGACACCTTAAGAAGCAGGCTGACCAAAACTAAACCAGATGGACCATCGGACAACAAAAATTGCGTGTACCTTGTGCCCTGTGAATGTGGAGATGCATACATCGGTGAAACGAAGAGACCTCTTAATGTTAGGATCGGAGAACATCAAATATACACACGGAAAGCCGAAACATCGAAATCAGGAATTGCCGATCACGCATGGACAAAACATTACGCCTGATAACAACAATCAAGGGAGTATATAAAGATCAATCCAAACTCTGATAATCAGTTAACACTTGAATACGGTGAGAGATACTCAACTAACCGAAACGTCGTGTATATTAACTTTATAATTATATATTTTCTCCTTCTTTTTTCATCCTTGTCACTATTTTCTAATTTATTATTTACTAATCTCTTTTTTATCTTTTTTAGATACTGCCATTCAATTCTACTAATATATTATGTACTAGGACGGTTAATTTCTACTTGCGAATTTCTGGAAATTTTAGGTTTGAATCAAACTTTGAAGTAAGTTTTTAAACTACTATCAGAGGGTCCATTGTTCACAATTTCTGATTTTACTTACACTTAATCATATGATAATATGCTATTTGCAGTATCAACGAAGGTTTGCAAATATTTATATTAGAAAGTTCATGTTTAAAAATCCCTACCTGCAAATTTTATGTTGCAAATTATGTAGTAGTATCTATTATGGTTGAACATTCAATATAATCATATTCAGGATTAAAGTTCCACAAAATAGTCCTGTATTTTTCAAGATGAACTCTGACAATTTCTAGTACATCTAGGTAAAATTCGAAGACTTTTTGTGAGTTAGCAATTAAGATTATAAGGAAGTATACCAATTTCACAATTTGAATATAATGTCAACATTTGGGGTGCATTCGCGTTGGGCGCCTACAAGCTTCAAGCGCTCACGCTACCCCAGCTCCACACTTGCGTGTACAAATAATCGGAAACTCTGCGAATATTTGGAAAAGAATAATTATGTACGAATGTTCGCTTTTTTGCACCATCCACACATATTACTTTTAAACCGAATATTTGTATTTGAATATTTGGGTGCTTTGATGTGGACAAATTTACCGACTCAAGACGGAAAACATTCGTGTTCGGGCGAACATGCTGAATGTTCACCAACGAACACGAACATTAAATCCACACATGCAGTATTTGTCCCGAATATCGATTATTCGTTTGCGGACAACGCAAGTGTGGAGCCGGGGGCACAGATTATTGGCGTTCGTGTTGGCCTACTAGCGCTTAGAAACGCTCGTTTGTGGGCTCGAGTCGACCACAGAAAACGAAGTCTATGAGCGCTTAAAGCGTGTAAGCGCCCAACGCGAATGCACCTTAAATTCGTGATCTGAATTTTAGATGTAGAAATTTCAAAAACGTTAAATTAAATCATTGATATTTTTGAATCCCATGGTTTTCAGTTTAATGTTGTTCCGCAATTTACTAATCAATTTGATTATGGAATTACATTATATGTAGGTAGTACTTTTGAATGGGTTATTCGATTTTTATATATTCATCATTTTATCATTCATTCACATATCCAGTAATTGCCTGAATTTTTTCATTTCTTCATTTACATATTTAATATGGTTCAATAATTTTTATTGTTAAAATGTTAAGTATATATATATTTTTCCGAGACTGCTGAAAACAGTTGGACAAGAACGCACTTGTTGACTAGACTATCAGGGAAATGGAATATCTTAACCATCATCCAAATGTCAATTTGTCTTTATTAAGCTTTTGAACATGAAAAACATGAAATATGCCACTCTCCACGTCAAAATAGGAGAATACTTAGTCACCGAGAGGATCCCTATCAAGAGAGGAGTGAGACAAGGCGACAATATTTCGCCAATACTGTTCACCCTGGCGCTAGAAGACGTTTTTAAAAAGCTGCCTTTGGAGAGGAAAGGCGTCAATATCCATGGGACGTTCCTGAGTCACCTACGCTTCGCTGACGACATCATCCTGATGAGCAGCGATTCTGACGAGCTTGAACTCATGCTGATAGAGCTTAAGGAAGCCTCGGAGTCCGTAGGCCTGAAGGTGAACCTCCTAAAGACCAAGGTCATGAGCCCAGATAACATCCAGGTCACACTCGACAGCCACACGCTTCAAGTTGTTGGAAAGTACGTTTACCTTGGCCACAACATCAAGCTTCACAAGGACAACCAGACCGCAGAAATCAGTAGAAGAAATGGCCTGACGTGGGCTGCTTTTGGAAAACTCGGTCACATCTTCAGAAAACCGGACATGCCCATAAACCTGAAGCGAAAAGTATTCGACGCCTGCATCTTACCCGTCATGGCCTACGGCCTTGAGACTATAGCCCTAACCCAAAACAGGGCGAACCGACTCAGGGTTTGTCAAAGGGCTATGGAACGTGCGATGCTGGGGCTTAGCTTGAGGGACCGAGTCAGAAACGAGATCATCAGAGAGAGAACAAGAGTCGTTGATGTCATAGAGCGAATCGCCGTCAATTAATGGCGCTGAGTAGGGCACGTCGCCAGGGATGACACCAAATGGACAAAGACCATATTGCAGTGGCGGCCCAGAGAAACTAGGCGTAGTGTCGGGCGCCCCCAAACAAGGTGGAGAGATGATGTCTAGAGGAAAGCCGGCAAGAATTGGATCTTGAGTGCACAGGACATACAATGGTGGAAAAGCATGGAGGAGGCCTATGTCCAGGAGTGAACGAGAACAGGCTAAAGAAGAAGAAGAAGCTTTTGAATATTCATATACTGTAGCCCAATTTAGAATGACGAAAGGAACATGCCACGCCGCGTTGTTATTGTTATATTTGCTTAAAAGTTATGTCCTCATTTATTGAATATGACATCTATTATATATTTCGGAAATTGAATAGGTACTCTGAAGTATTCGCGGTCCATTTGCGTTGAGCATGTTCATAATAGATCCAATAACATAAACAATAGGAAACCTCTTCGAAAATAAATTGAACGTATTTCGTTATAACTATATTGACTAGATGGAGAAGTGCACTAGCAATAGCGTTCAGTAATTACAGAATGATATGTTAAAATTGAGGTATTGAAATTAATTTTTAACCACATAAACTATTTAGGTACCCCTAGACACTAGAAAATAGATCAAGCTAGTTAGTCGAGTACTTAGCGTACGCTGGCTAGTATTTGGGAGGTCTCGGGTTCAAACCCTGGGGCCGACTAGTCTGCCATGAGTTTTTTTCAGAGGTTTTCTCATAGTAATGTAAGTCACTGCTTGCAAACTTATAAGGCGAATGCTGGGCCAGTATTAATCCTCTGAACCCTACCCACACTTCCTATGTTCCATAAATATCCCGTATCACCTATCCTTAATGCACTTGCACATACAAGTGTATCCTCTGATCTGGCTGAAGGAGTTAATCCCAAACTCAAGCTGCCCGCCTCCCTGACATATACTTCAGGGAGGAATGAAACACCTGTGTTTCCTTTCCTAGAAAATAGTGAAATATTTATTGCAAATTAAATGAAGATCAATTATTACTCCTACCACTGAAATACATCTAGTTGGCTGTCATTATTCTTAGCGCCATACATTTTGCTTATAAACCTACAGTTCCATCGGAGGAACATTTTGTTGCAGAATGTTTCTCTTTGTTGCCAAGATAGAAACTTATGGCAACATACGAAAATTTCTTGTTTCCACTGAAGCAACTAATATGGTCAATAGATGCATATTATTTAGTAGAAACAATCAACATTTGTTACCGAAACATAAAGACATGTTAAGAAACATTTTGGAACATTTACGGATGAAACAACCAACAGCAACAGAAATGTTCCTCCGGTGGAACCGTAGATATATATTTATTCGTTTTCGTACTTCACTGCACACTGAAAATCTGAGACACGAATGTTTACTAGTTGCGTTCTCGATAAGTTTCCACTGCGATAGCAACAAGGATTTTTTTACACCTGTTTCCTATTTTCTTCTGAAGTTTACCGATCAAAATGGAAACCGGCGACAAGTAGGAACAGTCAACATGCGTTGCCGAAAAAAAGGAATTTCAAGGAACATTTTGGAGCATTTACGGAAACACGCAACAGCAACAAAAATGTTCCTCCGGTGGAATCGTAGCTTGAAGGGTGACGAGTAGAAACACTCAACATTTGTTGCCGAAACATAAAGAAATTTTAAGGAACATTTAGGAACATTTTCGGAAACACGCAATAGCAACAAAAATGTTCCTCCAGTGGAACTGTAGCTTAATGTTCATATTTGAAGTAGGCAAACAAAAGAAGCGGTTTCTGCCAATTTTCTCATTTCCCTCTCCATCAAAAGTTACCCCGCCGGCTCCGATTGCATGCTGCATCACTATCAGTTTCCGATTCTCTCTAAGAGGAGTAGGGTCGATTAGTGTCCTGAAAAGGCAGGAATACGTATGGACATTTGATTAGTTTTACCTATTAGTATTTAAACGTTCGGGACAAATGGAGGAAACGGAATCAGTAAGTAATAATTTTGTTTCAATTATTGTCAATGCACTTTACGATATTTAAAATAAGAAAAAAGTTTTTATATTCTAAAACTTCAATAAATGATCGATCATATGAATCTGTATAATCAATTGGTGGTTCTATATAATCATGTATCTATTGTTGGATTACACTATTTTCGATTACAGATTGTAAAAAATTATGAATATATTGTAAAGTTTTCAAACTTTAATGTTAGGGAAATAATTCCCAGAATAGATATGAATATAATTTAGGATGAAATCATGATGCGGGGCTCAGAAAATATCAGCAAGGTTTTGTAAAAATTCCCACTCCCAGGAAAAAGAAAAGAGAGAGATATAAAAATATAGGTGAAGTTCGTTAAGGTGTGATAATGAACATCTTCCTTTTATTTAAGTTGATGTTTTTTTTTGTGAAAAGTGGATAAGAAATGATGTTGACATTCTGAAAAAAATATAAAACAAAAATATTGAATAAATTCCTTGAGAAAAAAAAAACTCAAACATAGGTACAAACGTTCTCTATTCGAAAGTTCAATGCGTTCAATTCATTTTGGGTCCTCAAACAATCTTGTCTGTAAAAATGTATAATTTTTTGTCAAATGTTCAGCATTATTTATTTATATTATCTTTAGAGTATATTTACCAAACACGTTATTGAGAATTCTATATTTTTTTACAGTTTTCGAGGTGCATTCTGAGTTAGATATAAAGTGTAACTCTTTCGATAATTTGTTGAATTTTAAAATTGCCTTTTTCCTTCTACAAAAAATTATCTATTCTTTCGAAAGTTATTCAACTATGGCAATATAAGCTTTAATTAGATATTAATCAGATTTCATAAAAAAGTATACAAACATTTTTTCTAATATAATTTCAAGTTTTAAACATTTATAAACTTGATGTCAGCAAGATCTGTCTCTAAGCCATTTAATACTATCATGATGCAGTATTTTAGAGACGTAAATTCAATAAGAATTATGTATTCGGATTCATTTCCTTGAATTTATATGCAAATATAGGTACCTACGTTTGATGACACTTTGATTGTTTTGGTGTTCTGCTAGGTAAAACAATGTAATTGTTATCATGAAAGAAGTTATTAGTGGAGTATTAGAAAAGTATGTTTCATTCACTAATTTTAATATCAGTTTCTGCAACTGTTATATTTCATGAGAGTATCTTTATTCTAAGTAAATATGTTATACTTATCCTATATAATCTCAAAAACACGTGAGCTGCAGAGCTCCATCACCAAAGCTCGAAGTGCATCACGTCGAGATGCGATTCGAATGGAATGAATTATGATTTTAAAAACCACGCTTTAATAGTACACCAAAATGGAAATCATAAAATAATTCATTTTATTGAAAAAAAATTTCTAGGCACCGATTTTCTAAATTGATTTGAAAATCGGCGTCTAGAAGGTCTAAAACGCATTAAACTACATCCGCACGTGACTGTTGACTTTCAATACGCTTCAATAGTTATTTTTTTCGGTAAAATACGACCGAAAGTACCATTCTAGCGAACGAAAATAATCTGAGTACTTAATACCACCTAAATGCATATTTTCAGAATGCAGACAATCGTAGCTTCTCTGAATTGTCTAACTCCAAATTATTGAGGTATTATATTTGACTCCACAACTTGAACTCTAGGAGAACGCAGACATAACCGAACAAGATATCAACCAAAACATCCGGCAATTAAAGAACAGAAAATCAGCCGGCACTGATAACATCCCAAATGAACTAATCAAATATGGAGGATCAGGAATTGCACAGGAGATCTAAAAACTCTTTACAGAAATCTTAAGCTGTGGTAGGATACCCAATGAGTGGAAAAGAGCATAACCATCACAATATATAAGAAAGGAAAAAAGGATGACCCATCAAACTACAGGGAAATAACGCTGTTGAATTCAATGACTAATCTACTAACCAAAATAATAACGCAGAAACTTGATGATCAACTCAATATAAGTGAAGAACAACAGGACTTTAGACCTAATAGTTCAACAATAGATGCAGTCTTCATACTGCGCCAGTTGGTGGAAAAATCCACAGAGTTCAACAAACCTCTGTTCCTATGCTTTGTCGACCTCAAGCAGGCGTTCGATAGAGTGCGCCTAGCGGATGTCATAACGATACTAATAGACAACAACGTAAATTAAGGATACTGCAGATTGATATCGAAACTCAATACTGGGAACTTAACCAAGATTAAAACAGATTGTGGCCTCTCTGAGGTCGTAAGAATCGCCGCTGGAATAAGACAGGGAGACAGCCTCAGCCCCAGCCTGTTTAATATCATTATGGATCAGATTATAGAAAGGGTAAAACAATCAGATATCGGGTACAAAAAGGGTCAGAAGGTCGTAGGAATTATTTGCTATGCGGACGATGCGGTATTAATGGCAGAGAACGAGAATGACCTACAGCGACTCCTGTATAGGCTAAAAATCACAGCGGATAGTCTCAACATGCAGATATCGGTAGAAAAAACACAATCAGTGGTTATAGCGAAAGAACCAATTAGATACAAACTGGTGGTAAACAATCAAACAATTGAACAAGTATCACCATTTAAATACTTGGGCGTGAACATATCCAGAGACAAAAATCTACCAGAAGAAACAAGGGCACAGGCAAATGAGGCCGCGCGAATATCCGGGTACCTGAGAGATATCATACGGAGTAATAAATTCATGTCGAGTCAAAGCAAAGTCCGCATCTACAAAACATGCATTAGGCCTATACTCACCTATGCCAGAGAAACATCAGCAGAAACATCAAAAACCAAATCGATAATCAGAGCAACAGAAATGAAAGTACTGAGAACAATACGAGGAGTGACGCTAAACGACAGAATGCAAAGCCACAATATCAGAAAGGATCTTGAAGTGCAGGACATAGTGAGGTGGGTGAGAGTGAGGAGACGATGCTGGGAAGAATATGTCGACAGAATGCATCCGGACCGAACTACCTGAGAGACCACAAAAAAGGTGGCATAAAAGTTGGACGTCCGGATCACAAGAGGCCTAAGCTGCAGTTTACACAGGGGTGACCCTATTAAAAGAGGAAGAAGAAGAAGATATTTGACTCAACGATGGCTGTCTTTATTTTGAGTTCATAATAGGTTAACCACTAATTATTCTTAACTAACATTTTTTGGTGAAATATAGGCAAGGGGTGCTTAGGATTCAATATTTTCATATATTGAACTTCTAGCATTAGCGAGAAATTCTTTGATTAAAACTAGGGTCTAAAAACCTACTTTCATGGGTACTTTTCAGTAAAATGCTAAGCTTTTCGTAAGGGCACAACCCAAAGACTTGGAACTTGGTCATACAGGTGAGTTATGCCTACCTAAAGTGGCGCCATCTCGTCAAACATGCCGTTAAAATTTGGTCATTTTGGTCTAGTTCCTCTAATATAAGATCGATTTCTCAGAGAGATTGTGGGTGCCATGAATAAAAATATTACGAAGGGCGAGTCACTTCGTTAGGAATATCAAGAGATATCCAACTACACGCTTGATTGAATGAAAATAAAGGATAAAACACATTCTGATGTCATCCAGATCTGTTTATCATTTATAGAATAGAGGAAACCTTTATTTCGTATCTTTCCATTTGAATTTTCCTTCGATCAAAAATTTGTGATCCAAGCATATAGCTGGAAAATCCCGCATCAACGCCTGCTGCTGATTTATGTATCTTTTCTGTGCAATATTGGAAATGTCATTAAATATCAGTCGCAGAATAAATAACCTGTCCCTTGCATGGTACCATAATAGGTAGTTAACATTTATGTATTAATTGCTGATGA
This sequence comes from Cynegetis impunctata, assembly GCA_030704885.1. NCBI lineage: Eukaryota > Metazoa > Arthropoda > Insecta > Coleoptera > Coccinellidae > Cynegetis > Cynegetis impunctata. The sequence goes on along the minus strand of JARQZK010000058.1, from coordinate 26,149 downwards.
TTCAGTTAGATTCAAATAACTAAAACTTAAGTTGATCACAATAGTTTACCTTTAGGGACTTATTTTTTTAAATAACTAAAATAATACATCGAATATTCTAATCAGGGTATAGGTATTAAAAATTCAGAATAATTGATAATCGTCTGATATTCTGCACGAACAAGAAGTAGCTTTATGTGAAGTTTCGAGTAGCTAAAATTTTCATTCAAGCAATTCTTTTCAAAGTGCTATATATATATATATATATATATATATATATATATATATATATATATATATATATATATATATATATATATCAGTGGCGGCTCGTGAGGTTTTGGTTTGAGGAGGCTACAAGAGGTGTTAAAAAATACACCATAGGCGAAAATTTTTAGGATTTCAAGGTCAACCGCCTTATAATTTAAAGAAAATCAAAGTAAAACAAGCACCCTAAGCTATTAATTTATTTTCACTTTCGAGTGTTTACCTTGAGACCTACAACTCCTATTTACAATATTCACAAAAACTCTTCTCAGCCAATTAATCAATTCATCTATTCATCAAATTTTTTTTTCTTTCACAAAATAGGTACCTACCTACCTACTTAACGAATTTGTTAACAGCTGGTGAGAGCAAATAAAAAGTTATTATATATTTTTGAAGATTAGCGGGATTCTGCGATCTTTAACGTTAGCAAAATGATCTATAATATCCTCATAAAACTTTTTGTCTTTCGCCAAAAGTTTTACCAATTCCTTTTCAATAGACAACAAACTAACATTTTTCAAACGATCCTGGCTCATTGAATTTCGCAAATAAGTTTTAATTCTCTTAAGAGTGGAAAACGAGCGCTCTACGGAAGCCGATGTCACCGGGATAGAAACAATTAGACATAAGAGTTTATAAACTTGGGGTAAATCTTGATTCAAATCATTATCAAAATGGTATTTAATAGTCCTCACATGATTTTCATTTTGACCCAAAATTTCATTGTCATTATAAACAACACACAGTTCACTTTTTATGGCCACCTTATCAAAAAAAGTGTATTTTTGACATAAATTTCCCAAAAGGTTATCTGGAATATTAGCCGAAAATCCGGTTAACAAATTAACTTATTTCTATTTGACCCCTAATAGTATCCAAAATTTCATAAAATATTTGCTTATAGTGAAGCTCCATATCTGCGTAACTGAATTTCTTTCGTTTTGGGCTAAATTGAGTCGTATCATCAGTAGTTTGAAATACAGAAAATAGTTTTTTAAAATAAACTTCTGCACGAAATTCTGAAATTTCTTCCAAAAGAAACTTGAGCCGATTTCGTGAGTAAATTACATCTGAAAACTTGTGCTGTAAGATTTGAAAAACTATTTCTGTTTGTTCAAAAATTAATTTAAAGCTGTTTAAAAAATATATAAATTCCTTATCTTGTAAGTAAGATATTAATCCGCGTGCTGTATTTAAAGTTACTTTATCGGTGAAAAATTCCTCTTTCAACTAGGTATAGAATTAAATCCTCAAATCCTAAGCGGCCCCAAACAGAGACATTTTCACTAGTAAAAAGTAAACACTGCCAACAAAATAATTTATTTTTTACCTGTGATCCGGTTAGGCAAGGATGTCTCTCATAATTCCTTGTATTAAAACCGCGGTTTTATTGTCTGTTACGCTGCACCAAATTGTTTAATTCAGGGGTAGGTCGCAATGTTTTGATCAAAACTTTATCCTCATAACTCAGTGCATTTAAGTTATGGGATAACAAATATTCCACTAAGTCACCATTGAAATTTTTGAAATTAACTTCAGTAACCAAACTCATTTTAAAACAATACGCGAGCAATATAAGTAAACACGCTGCCATTAGTAACTACGATCACACTACGATTCAATTAATGCTTTCCAACGAATTCACTCGATGTCACGCGAAATTCTATAGTTGTGATTGGTCGACATTGTATGAGACTGGGTTCCTATCCGTGTTGCCATTTACATGTGTTTTGCTTTTCTATTGCAATGAAGTATTCATTCGGAGTATTTGCACCGTTGTTTGCTTTTCTGTGGCAGGCATAATGAACGTTGAGAATATACCTTTCCGTGCCTCCGCAGCGTTGCCACAAATCTTGAAATGAATGAAATGCAGTAAATGTAAATACCTTCTATCGTAATTAATAAATTATATTATATAATGTAGGTTGAAAGGACGGTAGGTGCATAAAATAATATGAGTTTGATTAATATGAATATGCTGAATGCTGACTATTCAATATAATATATTAGTGATACACGCAATATTATTGAGGAGGCTTAGCCTCCTTAGCCTCCTTTGACTAGCCGCCCCTGATATATATATATATATATATATATATATATATATATATATATATATATATATATATATATATATATATATATATATATATATATATATATATATAGTGTGGAACAGGACATAGTACATGAAATATGTCTAGAATGTTACGAATAATCCAAAAATGGAATAATATATAGGATGTTGTATTTGAAATAACAAAGTTGGTATTGGCCACTGTCACATGGTACACCCTGTACAAAAAGTTGTTATTGAAAAAAACTAAAAATACCAATCGACGTGTCCGAGCGTTTTTTTGAACACGCCTCCGCTTATTTATTGTCGCATTTATTTCATTTGGCTGTTCCACAGTGTATAACTGTATATCAATGCGTATGCAATGCGCCCCAAAGGCGTTCACCAGAAATTATTACATCGCGTCCTTTCTGAATGACACTGATGTGAGTGATGCAAATTTTCGTTGCTTAGAAGTGCTTTGCTCGGTGTTTTGTCAATAATCTGTCATCTTCACTTCTGAACGAGCCAGAGCGACGGTTTGCTACATATATAACAGGTGAATGAAATATTTTATTATAAACTCATATTTAGCTTGTAGGAAAAGCCCAAACACATTCAAAAAGCTGTATATTATTTATTATGTCAATAATTATCCTCTACCCGCTATGCAGCTCAAATATTTCATATTTTGAAAGGTTCAAAGCGTAAGAGTCATTGTTAGTGGAACAATAAAATATGAATATGCCTAATTTAATTTGGGAAAACTGCATGGATATTTTCATAAATAAATAAACAACTAATTGAAAAATTAATCGATAGCTAACAGTAAATAATGTTTCAATGGAATGTATATGCTTCGTGATTTAAGTTAAATTAGTTTATTTTCTTTCACGTGAAAAATAATCATTCTGTGAAAACTCTACGTGAAAGATATTCTTCTTAGTCAGACTAGTTTACAATTTGGTTTAGTTTCATCATACAGACATCAGAAAAAACCTTCAGCCAATAGTTCAGATATATTTGAATTTGAGTAAGATTAAACATGAGGACATGCTAACCAAAATTTTGTTGAATCTTAATTAATATAATAATATAATTAATATAAGACTGAGGACGCATATACGAGATTCAAAGTAGTGAAGTAAAATATGCAGATTTTTATGTTCACACTAGAATATTCCTTCATTTATTAAACGAAAATAATTCTATCATGTTCAATGTACTACCCGTAACCCGTTCTACAAAACAAATGTTTTGTATTTGCTGTATATTATTCTTAATCAATAAATTGGCTAAATGACTTAAAAGTAGCCGGTCTATTATGAAACGTGATCATGTTGGTGCCCGAATAGTATCAAATATATGTGAAACTATCTCTAAATTTTGGTACACCTGCTGCTCAACAATATCTCAAAACTAGAAAAAAAATCCTTTTTTGCCAAGTCCTTCGAACATAAAATGATTGCAGAGAGAACTACATTGGCGATGAAATCAAATGCATATTCTGACGCATACTCTAAACGAATATGTTCTCTTGTGCTTTTAAGACATCGAATTTTATAATTGGCAATATACAGGAATCAAGTAACGTCTCTCTAAGTATCTGTGTAATTTCTACAATAATTGAGTGGAAAATAGACATTGCTCTGTCAATAGACCCTATTTTTTTCTTTTTTGGTTTTTGTTGTTTTATTGAAAATTGTATTTTAATGTTTACATAGGTACTAAGCATTCTATATTGATTTAGAAATAAATGAGATAATTTCTGTTTAGAAAGATTCGCCATATTTTCACTTTTAATTGTTTCTATGATAATAAAATAATGTATTGATTGAAACGAAGTCTTGAGAAACTGCCATACCTTCCACTTTTTGGCTAATAATCCATTTAAATCTTTATAGTAGGGGAGCGCAAGCGGGGATTTTGGGATTTACTCAATGTTAAGAGTCAGATTAAGGCAAGTTGAGTTAATTACATGTAGAAGAGTATGCATTCCACTAATCTGACGATTTGCGCTTGGCATAAGTAAATAGGAGACTCACAAAGTTGCAAAAAGAAAACATCACCTGGACATTCTCGAGCACGGTTGAAATTTTTTTTTAATTTTGAAGGAAATATCACGATTTTTTTTTTATTTTGAAGGAAATGTCATGACTTTTTTTGCATTTTCGAATATCGGCCATGAGTTTTGGTCGCGTCCAAATCGTCTGTCTTTTGAATAGGAGCTCCTTAAGGGGTTTACTTACCATCCCTTCTCAATATCTGACGCGCTCGAATAAATTTTTTTTTTCAATTTTCAAGCCCTTCGTTTGGTTACCACCACCATGCAAACCGGCAGATTAACCTACCTTCGTTATCAGATACATATCTAAAAACTAAACTATTAATATCTGACGCGCTCAAGTATTTCTATATAACGATTCTTTTTTACATTTTTGACAATCTATACACGTTTACATGGGATTTGTTTTTCAAAATTAGTTTCCATATATTTTGCCTTAGGTTTGAAAAATTTCTGTTTTCTTGAAAACAAAAAAATTATACACATTTCTTACGATTATGTCGAAACTACTGGTAAAGAAATTTTGTACGAATATGTTTTGGAAGCTGACATGTCGCGTATCTACTTTCATTTATATCTGCCTCTCATAGAGGGTTAAACGGTTCTTTACTTTTGAACATAACTTTTTTAAGGTTAAATTTTCTAGTAGGTACAAATTTTATGTGAACTCAAACATCGTTCAACTTTACACCAAAAGGGTACTCTTGGTAAAACTCGATACTGTGTACCGATTTCGGGATAATTTAATTCGAAAATGATGGAGTAATAAAAAGTTATGTTCAAAATTATTTGGTGCGAACCGCATAACTGGCGCTCTCTATGAGAGAAAGATATAAACATCGGCCAAGTGCGAGTCGGACCAACAACACCGACAATACAAGGACTGAGGACTCTGACGTCAGAGTGGCGTGACGTAAGCATAGCGAGGTATAAGTGAATTCAGATTCACCGCTTAACCCTATTTTTTCAGTGTTTGTTTACTTCCTCACAGGAGCGACGTGGGTTTTTCTCCCTTGTTTTTTTTGTGATTTGTTGTAACAGGATTAATTAGTGTGCTATTTTTGTGTAGTGGTACTGGTGTGTCACCGAAACGAAATATTTATATTGTCATATAGTTGCTGTGTATCGGGATGCCGCGGTAACTATAAAAATGGACCAAAAGTACACCTTTTCCGTTTTCCAACGGATGTAGTGATGTCTGCTAAATGGGTGGCAGCTATTCGCCGGGAAAATTTTTCTCCACCGAAGTTCTCTAGGGTCTGTGAATTACATTTTGCCAAGGAAAATATAATCACTTGTTCTACTGCAACGGATTCCAGAACCGGCGAGTATATAACTGTTAGTTTAAAATTCCTAGATTAAAACACGATGCTGTGCCCACCAAACTGCCAACTTGTCCTTTTTATTTATCAAAAACAATTAAATTTCGCCTTAGTCGTGATGAAAAACTACGCGAATTAGAATATGAAAGTTTTGCGAATGCAATTAGAAATAGTAAGATCGAATTTGAAGCTTGTGAAAAAAGATCTTCATATTATGATTTTGAACAGTTTCTTAATGTTTCAAACTCATTTCAACTGCCTAAAGGCTGGTTCAAAATAAATGATACTAGTAAAGTCACATTATTCAGATTGAAATATTCTCCCGGGCCTGTAATGATGTGTTCATTGTTCAATGATGAGTTCATTGTCGAAGATAATTTCAACCTTATTAAAAGTTTCAGTCGCGGAAAATTGCTTTATCCCAAAGACGTTATCGTACGAATAGTTTTATATGCATACTTATATAATATTTAACAAAATTTTAGATGATTTCGAGGAAACTTTTTTAACAGTTCATAATAAACGGACATTTCTTACTCAATATATTTTGAAATTTCTCTCAGAAAACGACCATCTACATAATGATAGTAAATGTAATATTTATACAATTCATGAGATTGCAAAAATTGTGATTACCTGTACAGTAAATACACTCGTTAAAAATTACTGTGGAAAATTAAACGACCGATTGGCGTCATGCAAAATTCGCAAATTGAATACTTTGGTTACATAAGTTTTGGTAGTAATGGTATTTGCTTTGAAATTTCGTTTTTCAATAATAAAATAGAATGGGGTACAAAGAAGGGCTCAGTTGACGACTGATACCCTCTTTAAACAGAAAGCCCTTCAAAAGTTTCAAAAAACCTATTGCTTTAGCGGTTCGCGTTATCCAACGCACAACGATGTGACTTCGGGTCGGCCTCCCTGTTGTGACGTCACTCGGCAGTCTCGGGTCCTTATATTCTCGGTGTTGTTGGTCGGACTCGCGCACGAAGGGTTCCGTACCATTGACCATGCCCCCTTAAATATTTATTTTATTTTAATTTTATTATTTATTATTAAATTAAATATACAATTAAGTATTTAATGAATATTTCAAGTGCCTACCTTTTATTGATATCGAGCAAAAATAGGCAAAAAATGGCGTTTTTTTATATGGGAACCCCCTTAAATATTCATTTTATTTTGTTTTTAGTATTTGTTGTTTTAGCGGCAACAGAAATACATAATTTGTGGAAATTTCAACTGTCTAGCTATTGCGGTTCTTGAGATACTGCCTGGTGACAGACAGACGGACAGACTGCGTCTTAGTAATAGGGTTCCGTTTTTACTCTTTGGGTACGGAACCCTAAAAACAAATGTATGCGATGTGTCTGTTTCCAAAACATATTCTATTAAAATTTCATTACAATATTGCCGTAGTTTCGACACAATCGTAAGAAATGAGTATAAATTTTATTTTTCAATCTTGGAAACGGATTCCGTTACGAAAATTTTTTATTTATCAAACTCAACTGATTTTGCAGTGTTCTATCTATCCTAGAAACGAGGTTCCTTTTTTTTTGAAACACCCTATATATATATATATATATATATATATATATATATATATATATATATATATATATATATATATATATATATATATATATATAGCAGATATTAAAAAAATCTCGAACATTATTTAAAAACTGCTGACTGTTGACTTTCGTTGACATGTTGACAGTGTTATAGTTAATTATTTTCGGAGAAAATACGAATGAAAGCCAAGAGTAGCTAAGTTGCTTCACCAATTTCTAATGGCATTAGAGGCGGAAATCTCAAAAAACGACTAAAAATCAACATGACATTTCTACCTACAAATGGTGCCGATGGAGCAAAAAATTCAAATTGAAGGGGCCGTAGATATGCCCAAAACCTGAAAAACCTTGAGAAGTGATGACATTACTACATATAAATGGTGAAATTGAACCAGGGGTGATTAATATGCTCGATATAGTATCGATCAATTTTTAATAAATTTATTATTGAGATGTTTCAAAAAAATAGTCTCTTTCTAATTACCTGTCGTAGCTAGGAATTGAAATTCATTTTTCTTCCATAGGTATTGACAATATAAAATGTCAGAAAATAAAACTGATAAAAATGTTACATCTGCTGGCACACCAAGATCATCTATCGTCGAAATGCCCCGCCCAACTGCAACGTCGACAAAGTCTAAAGAAAAACATTCTAAATCTAAAGAAAAGGAGAAAAAGAAGAAAAAGCGTAAAGAAATTGAAATTCATAGAATTCCTGGAGTGAGAAAAATTGCTCTGTCCGAATTGAGTCAGAAGATTATCAATTGTGAAGTAGGTAAACATGTCACCTCAGAAAAACCTTGGATATATATCAAAAAAGATCTAATCGATGACAACTTGGAGCTCCATGAAGAAAGTTCTGAGTTTCTTCCCATTAGAAATGAAATAATTACATATCCTAGAAGAGAAATATTAATTGGATTCATTCCAGAAGAGGCGGGGGAAATTGATGAGTTTTACATTTGTGTAACAGAGGCTTCAGCAGATGCTGTACAATTTCTCATTGCTGAACAGCAAGCCAAACAAGAAGCTCGCCTTCAGAATACTATCAATAAAGTCATTAAACAGTGGTTACCTTTGGGTTGTGAAGCGGAAGTTGACGAAACGATACCTAGAAAAAATCGTGCCTTATTAGAAGTAGAAGTTGAAAGCAACTATCCAATTTTACCTTTCAAAATCCAATTTCGTCTTCGAACTGTTGAAAAAGCAAGAGATGGATACATGGAACTTACTTCGAAAGACGACACAGTTTTTCATGTTTTCTGTAAGAAAATTGACAACGCAACCCAGGTGACGCCTGCGTTTCAAGACAATGAAGCTCAAACAATTTGCACATATCCTTCAAATGCTTCCACGCAATATGAATATATTATCGATATCGATGAAAATTCCTGGAAAAGCTACGGTGGAATATTTTTGAATTATATCAGAAAGAATATGAACGATCTGATGAACTGCCTTTACGTCAACAGAAATATAAATTTATATCTGGATGATTATCATATTTTAGGAGGCGATAAAGCCAAAGATAGATCATTGCCCTCAATTTCTTTCAAAGAATATATGTCTTTCAATGATGTACAGCTCTGCAAAGGAAAGATGATATCATGTGCTAGTTTTCATCGGATGATATCTGGGGTTGTTGCCATATCTTATGTGGATGTAGCATCAAATGTATATCTCAAGAAACCACGTACAGTCGATGAAGTATTGCAGGCGGTACATGGAATCAAGCCGGTACTTATCTGGAGTTTCGTTGATCCTTTAAATCCGAGATTGATCCTCGAAACGCATCGAGAAATATCAGCGATATCTTTTTGTCCTTTCAATGAAAATATAGTCGTTGGTGGTGCAGTGAATGGTCAAGTAGTTCTCTGGGATATAACAAACAGAATAGAGAAAGTCGAGAATCAAGAAATATTAACCAACGCTCAAACGAAATATAGAACTTACATGAGATCTTTGATGGGTTGGATGAAGGACATTTATGATGTTAAAGTAGTGAGAGCTACTGCTATTTCTGATTTGAGGCATTCGCACTCGAGTGCAGTTGTGAGAATCCAATGGATTTCGCCTTATGAAGAAGTTGGAAGAACTGGAAAATCTCATCAAATTTTTGAAGAATCTGAAGAGAGATCATTGCAATTTATAACGGCTGGAGAAGATGGGATTGTATTGATCTGGGATCTTTTGAAAAAACCAACTATCGGTGCTGGAGGATTCAGGGAGAAACGACTAAGAAGATTGAAACAAAGACCTGCTGGGTTAAGCAGCGAAGTTTCTCCATTCAGAATACTGCATCTTAACTTGAAACCAATTTACAAGATAAATATCATGCATCCGAAAGAATCAAGACTCATACCACTTTCAATGATAACTTATAGAACTTTGAAAATAGAATACGACAAAATCGAAAGCAATTCTGGCCACAGTAGGCAAAGCATGTCAGAACGAAAAAATTACAAAGCACGTCCTGTCTTTCCAGACCATAATTTTATTTCGGAATTTTCACTTGGAACCATGGAAGGAGATTACATCGAAGCCCAATGGGAGGGAAGAGATTTCGATTTGGGGGCAATTGTCAACTCAGAAAATTGTGTATATATTCAATTTCAAAAATTTCACGATGGGCCAGTTACTGCGATAGCAAAGCACATATCTGGAAAATTAGTACTCACAACTGGAGGTAAAATATTTGCGCTATGGAGTATAAATTTCCAACAACGTCCAATACTTTGGCGCCGATCGAAAGTTTATTACACGAACGGATCGTGGTCAAAGTATTCTTCGAATCGTCTTCGTTTGATGCGCAGTGACGGAATGTACGAATTCTGGGTTGTGTCGATAACCAGCAAGAAAGCAGCTGCTGTAATACCAGTGGCTAGTGTAGAATTACTTTTCGCGAACATCCATCCGAGAGAACTTAAGTATATTTGTGTGGGAATAAGTGATGCATTAGGTAACTTCAGAATTTTTTATTTAGAAAATAAATTTGCCAAAAATTTGGATAAAATTTTATCAGAAGGTGACATTTTGGTTTTTATTGATAAAGAAGAGAAGAGGAAAGTCAATTTTTTGAATTGGCAGAAGGAATGGTCCAAAAAATATTCAAAAAAAGAAGAAATCATTGAAGTGAAAACGAAAACCTCTCAAGAATTATTCGTCGATAACATGGAAGAAGGAAAATCCGCGGAAGAGAAGAAAATGGAAGAAAAAAAGGAGAAAATAAAATTCGTAGAAAATGTTGCTGAACACAAGGGCGACAGACCTGCACCCGGAAGGTATCTAGAGTGGGTGAAAGAGAAAGAGCTAGCAAAAGAACAAGAGAGAATTAAGAGAATGATACTGAAGAAAAAAAGTCTGGACACTGAAGAACTAGAAAAACAACGCAAACCTTTATTGAAATTAGAGGCGGAGAATGAAGTGAGGCGTAAAAAGCAGAAAGCTCGAATAAAAGGATCAGAAAATATTTTTAAGGAAACTGTAGCGATGCTTTTTCCGGCAATAGTGAAAGAAAAACCTGCCCCTCCTCCTGATCCGTATGCTGGTGGAGATCCTATAGAGGAAATGGAAAAGTGCTATGCCTACTTTGGAACGGTATCCGAGCAGGCTCAAAGGTATATGTCAAACACTAGTCTCGACTTGCATTTCAGTTGGAAAGCTCTTCTGAAAGAGGGAAGAGGACGTAGGAAATATTTAGATAAAACTTTTGCAAGAGCTACACATAATCAACGTTACGAGACATATAAATCCGCAAGAAAAGCGCATAATGAACCAGAAATACTTTCTGTTTTAACTGATAGAGCTAGCCATAGATCTGATGACGATGAAATAAGTATGTCACCGTCTTTTCCTGGAACGACAGGCATGGATCAGAACACCTCTTAAAAAAAAAGTTTTTATCTTCTTTGTAATTGTTGCTGTGTTACCACTATGTACCATTCATTTATATATTTAATAATTTCTGGAGTGTTTTAATGAAAGAGTGTGAATACATGTGCCCACACATATAATTTGGGCTTATTAACGATGGGTTTATTGATGGATTTTTTTCAATATAATTTATTACGGTTGAATATTTATTTAGTTTCTTGTGTTTTTTTCAACATATTTTTTGTAGGCATGGCTAACTCAATAAGAGTATATTAAACAACAAGGTTTGAAATCGACTCTTTACACACGAGCGAGACAAATTGATGGACTGGACGAAGTCGAGGTCCACAATTCGAGCGAGTGTGCAAAGAGGTTTTCAAACGAGTTTTTTATGATACTTGTTATATGACTACAAATAGAAACCACACATTTCTTTTATTTATGAGAACCGTTTTTATTGAGAAAACTACTAAAACTGATAAAAAACAAGTATTTAATATTTATGGTAGCAATTGAACATTTTCTTCAACAAACTTTGGAAATAAAATTTTTTTAAATATCCTATCAACAATACAATAGAGCTGTGACGGTTGCTATGAAATTCAGCCAGCTTGAAACATTGCAGAATATTGACGTTGTTAGGAGAGTACCAAAAAAAATCACTGAACGAAAGTTCCGTGCGCAAATATGGCATATCCGTGCTTATGGTATCAGAATTGATACATTTGAGCCAAATACGCATATTCAGCCACCAATAATTTCATAGGAGAATTTTATTTAAGAATATTCATTATCAATTTTTCTATCTATGATAGGATGACATTTCTGTTTATCATTAAAATGCTAATTTTTGAAATACTCATCCTTCCATATTTTAAGAGCGTACTATTGAGTGTAATCATATGTAGCAATATTAATTTTCAATAAATTTTATTAGTATCATAATTTGAACTGTATATTCATTCGTCTTATCTTCACTCTAAGTTAATTTAGGATGTTTGATCCAGAGCCAGCCAGGCGCGGATCCAGGCCCGACTTTTGGGGGGGGGAACTTTTATATATTCAAAAGCCAAAAGGTACTGGTATTTTGGGCAATGGTAAATCGAGTAGCTCCCAATCGAAATAATTAGGTGGGTCCCGGTCCATTTGGGGGGGGGAGAAGGTTCCCCCAGTTCCCCCACTCTGGATCCGCGCCTGGAGCCAGCAAATGTTCGTTCCAATTGACGTAAAACGCACAGCAACCTCATATTTGACAATAAGCATCGTCAATAGATCACCGGATGTGCATCAAATCAACCGCTCCTTCAAATCCTTCAAAAATCTAATTTTGCATGCAATACTCACACTACATCCGAGAAATGAATAATTGAAAGGTCTATGGAAAATTTCGCGAAACAATGAATTGGCGGTAAAATTCTTATCAAAATGTTGAAATAAATTTGGATAACGCCAGTTTGAACAGAGGTTAAATCATTTATTTCAATGAAAATACGGTGACCTGGTTAAGTTTTCGATGCGAGGCTTGGTTTACTGATCCCTGGGATTAAGTAATTTTCCTCTAGGTAATACATTGATGGCGATGATCTCCATTGTTGTTGACCAAAGTCAATATTATACGAAGGTGTCTGAAAGGTCACGCGTCCTATATCTTAAAAAAACGTGTGAAATAATATGAGTCTTCAGATAAATTAAGTAAATTAATTCTTTCAAAATATGTAAAAAAAAATGATGCTTGAATAGCAGACCGAATCAAAAAGTTGAAAATAATTTTTTTATTGAAAAAATTATTAAATTTTTCGAGAAAAAAAAATTCGCGAAATGCATCGCGAACATAAATACAACGCTTTCATAGCAAATCAAAATAAAAAGGAAAAAATTCACCCAAATTTTGATACAATCGTTCTGCAATGGAAATATCAGTGTTTTGCACACGGCGTATGCAAAGTATCGCTTTCGGATATATATATATATATATATATATATATAAAAATATAAATATAAAAATATAAATATAAATATATATATATATATATATATATATTATATATATATATATATATATATATATATATATATATATATATACACTCACGGACAAATTTAATGCATATTTTATAGTAGTTCTCAAATTTTTTCCTTTTTTGTGATTTCGGTTTGCTAAATCTATTACATTGGAGTGTTCTACGTATATTGCAATTTATTGCAGATAAAATGATAGTAAGACATAGCTTTCATAACTGAATTAGCGATAACTTGAAATGATAACTGAATAAGCGGAAAGCTATAATCGTAGCTTAGTGTGCCTTGATGACTAAAATAATGGCTTCTCTTTATTTGACGTTTTCGGAATGACATTTTCAGTTCATTATTTCTTCAATCTGCAGTTTCAGTTAGTGAAATGCCACGTTTAAATGAGTTTTTTGCGGTTAAACTTGTTTGTTTAATCAATGAGGGGTACAGACAAGAAGACATTGCACAGAGATCGACTGTTTCTCGCGTACTAAAACGTTACAATGAGACTTGAAGATACAAAAGGCGGCCTGGTCAAGGACGTAAAAGAATTACAGCGCCAACAGATGAGCAATATTCAAGCATTCAATCTCTGCGAAATCGTACACTTAGTAATGCGCATCTAAAATATCAATTACTAAATGCAAGGCAAGTCAATGTTTCCACCAGAACAATAATAAGGAGACTTAAGGAGGTCGAGCCAAGACGTCCTGCTAGAGTGCCTTGGCTTCTTCCACGCCATAAAATCGGACGGTTACAATTTGCAAGAGCACATGCTGACTGGAATGAACATCAATGGGGAAAAGTTCTTTTTTCAGACGAAACAAGAATACAATAATTATGGAAGCCTGATCGACGTAGTCTAGTATACAGAAGGTCAGGAGAACGTTCCGCAGAACGTAATATTGTACATAATCTTAGTAATGGTGGTTCCATTATGCTGTGGGCTGGCATGCCTAGGAGGATGCAGGCTATCGTTAGAGCTAGAGGAGGAAATACTAAGTACTAAATTGTTATCATTTTATCGTAAACTAATGTATCGTGTCGATGTTGTTGCTCTTTTCTAATTAAACGTTATTATCAAAAACAGACCATTTTACTTATTTCTCTACGAATCTGTTCTAAAACTTCAATATGTAATTAATAGGCCAAGCGCCGCGCATTTTTTTCTGCAATTTTCTACAGAATTGATTTGACTGTTGGAAAATGTCCAGGGATGTCTCCTGAATATAAATTTACGTTGGCGTCATGCGGGGGTGGTCGCGTTAGCCGCCATCTTGGAAAACACGTTTTATCGAATATCTCGTGAACCGTGCATCGTACAACAAAAATAGTATAAATCATTTTCGTAGATAGTAACATTCTCTACAACTTTTATTTCGAACTTTTTGCCGTACAATGAATATAAATTTACGTTGGCGTCATGCGAGGGTGGTCGCGTTAGCCGCCATCTTGGAAAACACGTTTTATCGAATATCTCGTGAACCGTGCATCGTACAACAAAAATAGTAGAAATCATTTTCGTAGATAGTAACATTCTCTACAACTTATATTTTGAACTTTTTGCCGTACAATGCATAGAGATTTATTTATAGCACTCTAATTTTTTTCAATTTGTTTATTGTTGCTAAATATATAGTTAACTGTTGATGAAACATGAAACATGGTTACAACCAAATTAGTAGAGCATTAAATTTACTATAAATTTCATCTGAAACTTTTTTCCGTGAAATGTTTACTTCAAGACCTATAGCTTGCACCTAATTATCATACGAAAATGTTACTCCGTACTACGAGCAGAAAACATTTCGTATCGCATAAAATGGCATAAGGTGTTCAGAAATTATCAATTATGTTAAAAATATAAGAAAAATATAGATTCTTCAATATGATGAAGAATCTATATTTCTCTTATAATTTTAACATCCTGTATCTCGGACAAGAAGCATTTGTGGACCTTGTTTATAAAAACTTTTCTGCCTTAAAATACCTTGGAGAATCGCCCCTTTCAGCATGTACATGATATTTAGGAACATCCTATATATATATATATATATATATATATATATATATATATATATATATATATATATATATATATATATATATAGTTGATGGAATCCGTCGTTACTACGTGATAATTTAACATGATTAACAAAACTAAATTTGATTTTACTACGTTTATTATCACAAAATATTTTGAAAAATATAACACTGCGATTGCAATTTCGGTCACTAGACCATCATCGGGCAGATTGAGTTGTTCTTAACTCAATCTGCCCGATGATGGTCTAGTGACCGAAATTGCAATCGCAGTGTTATATTTTTCAAAATATTTTGTTATAATAAACGAAGTAAAATCAAATTTAGTTTTGTTAATCATATATATATATAATATATATACAGGGTGATTCACGGTGGATGGCACATTAGACGTTTCTGGTGAACCATACAACGGATCACATTGAAAATTCAATGGAGGGCATAGTCGGACATTCTCTAGCCAACTAAAATATTTTTGGTAATGCCACTTCTATTAGAAGGTAGTAGCAACTTTGATTTTTCAAATGAAACAGCCTGTATATAATATTATTTTTAGCATCTCCAACAATTTCCCAATAACTTTTCTTGATATTTCCCTATACCTATCTATTACCGTTTTCGAAATAAAAATTATTTTCATTTTTTTTCTTCGGAAATCAAGACCTATTAAAACGCTGATATCTTTGAGTTGAGAGATACTATGATATCGAAATTTGAGTTGAAGATTGGTGATACTTGGGGGCTTCCTACACTTCAGTATAATCTGCGTTAATTCAATACAGAAGGGTAAAAAAATTCAGTTATTTTGTTTGCTTGAAAAAGTGACTGTAACTTGATTATTTCAAATGGAATGCCCTGTATATTATTGAAAATTTGGAAAGCTGCTGGAATTTGCTTTTTATCTATGTATATCATACCTATAGCTAACTAGTCAGGTTTCGGAGCTTATGAGCGTTTATTTGTGAAAATGTTCCTTGTTCATGGTATACCCATTCGGTATTTGGTGAGCATGCCATGATCACTATTTGACAGTAACATTGTGACAATCTACTTATAATATCGATATTTTTGACATCTCAGAAGTTGCAAATACCTTCAAAAACGTTCCATCGGTTTTGAAGGTATTTGCAACTTCTGAGATGTCGAAAATATCGATACTATTAATAGATTGTCACAACGTTACTGTCAAATAGTGATCATGGCATTCTTACCAAATACCTACCGAATGCGGACACCATGTACAAGGAACATTTTCACAAATAAATGCTCATAAGTCCGAAGCATGACTAGTTATAGTTAGCTATAGGTATGATATACTTAGATAGAAAGAAAATTCCAGCAGCTTTCCAAATTTTCAATAATATACAGGTCATTCCATTTGAAATAATCAAGTTTCAGTCACTTTTTCAAGCAAACAAAATAACTGAATTTTTTTACCACCCTGTATTGAATTAACGCAGATTAGACTGAAGCGTAGGAAGCCCCCAAGTATCACCAAACTCCAACCCAAATTTCGAAATCATAGTATTTCTCAACTCGAAGATATCAGCGTTTTAATAGGCCTTGATTTCCGAAGAAAAAAACTGAAAATGATTTTTATTTCGAAAACGGTAACAGATAGGTATAGGGAAATATCATGAAAAGTTATTGGAAAATTGTTGGAGATTATAAACATAATATTATATACAGGCTGTTCCATATGACAAATCAATGTTGCTACTACTTTCTGATAGAAGTGGGAACACCGCATCATCAAAAATATTCAAGTTGCGTAGAGAATGTCAAACTATGCCCTCAATTAAATTTTGAAAGTCATCCGTCGTATGGTTCTCCAGAAACGTCTAATGTGCCATCCACCGTGAATCACCCTGTATATATATATATATATATATATATACAAATTATATATATATATATATATATATATATATATATATATATATATATATATATATATATATATATATATATATATATATATATATATATATATATATATATATATATATATCTCCCGTTTTTTGAAAAGCCACCCCTAATTCTCTTTATTTCATCATGGGTATCTTCAGAAATAATTGCTAGTTTATATATAGTTGCCTATACCAAAGATCGAACTATTTCTATTTTATTTCTTTCTAAAAACTCATTTCGATCCATGATAATCAACAAATTATGTTCAAGAATTAATACGTTGGCCATGGATGACAATATGAACTAAAAATGAAGAGAGTTTGACAATTAATTTAGTAAATAGCTAATAATTCCAGGAATGTTGAATTTTACAAACGAAGATTATTCACATATGTTAATATTCTATTCTCCATAAATGGAGAATGTAATAGACACGTTTGAAGTTCAGTTTCCACAAAAGCAGAAACCCTGAATGAAATCAACGAAACAATGATAAGAAAAGTTCGAAATTTGTGGATCAGTCAGTAAGAAGACACTGAAAATTAGACATGTTATTAACAATGAAAACATTGATGTAAACATTTTGCCATATTTTGCCGTCTACAATTTCAACGTGGTACGTAGCATTGTTATCAGGATTATCCGAGGGATTATCCAAAACGTCAGTTCTATAAATTTTACGAAAACATATGTTTCACCTTTATGCATATTCGATACTATTCTCATTCATCCGTTCCGTAAAATATTCATTTTTTAGTATATACTTGTATATGATATATTAGTATGTTTCACGACGTCCATTAAGCTGGCATTGCCAACATAGCGAAATCAAATTTAGTATAGTTGAGAATTTGTTGCTATTTTGTTGCTAATTTGTTACAGCAAAATTGATTTTGTTGCTTCAGCCGTTTAGGAAAAAAATGAGACAATGCCAGCTTTTGATTAAGCTGGCATTGTCACAAAAATTTTTGGCACATACAGTAGAAAGAACTGATTCTAAATTTGTTGCTAATTAGTTGCTAATTAGTTACAGCAAAATTGATCTTGTTGCTCCAGCCAATTGAAAAAAAAACACGACAATGTCAGCTTATGATTAAGTTGGCATTTCACATCAATTTTTGGCCCGCACAGTAAAAATAACTGATTCTAAATTTGTTGCTAATTAGTTGCTAATTAGTTACAGCAAAATTGATTTTGTTGCTCCAGGCATTTGAAGAAAAAAAACACGACAATGCCAGCTTATGATTAAGTTGGCATTGTCACATTAATTTTCGGCACGCACAGTAGAAATAACTGATTCTAAATTTGTTGCGAATTAGTTGCTAATTAGTTACAGCAAAACTGATTTTGTTGCTCCAGCCATTTGAAGAAAGAAAAACGATAATGCCAGCTTATGATAAAGTTGGCATTGTCATATAAATTTTCGGCACGGACAGTGGAAATGACTGATTTCAAGTTTATTGCTAATTAGTTGCTCACTTTTTAAATAGCTGAAATGAAAAAAAAATCAACAATTTGAAATTTTTCGAAAAAATGAAAATTGCAAATTAGATACGGAAAATACAGAAGCTAGAAATAGTATTTTCCAATTAATATTTAATCGCTAAATCTGGATAAAACTAGAAAATATCAAATAATGAGCTTTTATTTTAAGATAAAAGCTGATTCAATGCTACTTGAATGTACTCGAACAGAATTGAAATTATATACACTCAGGATAAAATTTATTAAATTAACTTATGAAGGAAACACCTACTAAATGATTGAAAATAAGGTCCTTAAAATGAGTCGCATTTGAAGAAGAAAAGCTGTGTCGATTCTAGTTGAAAGTTGAACAGCGGAATGATAATTGATAACAAGAGCTACATGAGTTCACAGATTCCAGTAAGCAATTAGTTGCTGACACGTACATTCAAAAAATTCATGTAAAAGTTAAATTATTGTTAACTCAATATAAAAAGAATAATAATCAACGATTTGACGGTCCTGTTAGTTTCCGATTGGATGATTTACTCTATGTAAAATCAGGTATTATCGAAATTATACAAGGTAACTTGACTAAATTGATCGTTCTGATTGGTTGAAAATTATACGAGAAAAATCATCGATATTTTTATTTATGCCGTTGCAGTATTCAAAAAAATTATTAGCATTGTACAGAAAAATTAATTTATTAACTATGAAGGAAAACTTAAAGCTGTGTGATTCAATACAAATTGCTAGAAACTTATTTTCGATCATTTAGTAAATGTTTTCTTCATATCTATAAGTATTTCACTAATTTTCATCCTGAGTTAGTATGATTTGAATTTTGTTCACGTACATGGCAGTAGCATTGAAATAGCTTTTATCTCAAAAGGAAAGCTTCTTATTTGATATTTTCTGATATTATCCAGCTGCAGCGTTTAAATATTGATTGCCGAATACTATTTCTAGCTTCTGAATCTTCCGTATCTAGTCTGCAATTTTCATATTTTCAAAAAATTTTAAATTGTTGATTTTTTTTCATTTCAGCTATTCATAACGTGAGCAACTAATTAGCAACAAATTTAAAATCAGTCAGTTCTACTGTATGTGCCAAAAATTGATGAGACAATGCCAACTTAATCATAAGCTGGCATTGCCTTATTTTCTTCTTCAAATGGCTGGAGCAACAAAATTGATTATACTGTAACAAATTAGCAACTAATTAGCAACAAATTTAGAATCAGTTATTTTCACTGTGCGGGCCAAAAATTGATGTGACAATGCCAACTTAATCATAAGCAGGCATTTTCGGTTTTTTTCTTCAAATGGCTGGAGCAACAAAATTAATTTTGCTGTAACTAATTAGCAACAAATTTAGAATCAGTTATTTCTACTGTGCGTGCCGACAATGTATGTGACAATGCCAACTTAATTATAAGCTGGCATTGTCGTGTTTTTTTCTCAAAACGTCTGGAGCAACAAAATCAATTTTGCTGTAACTAATTAGCAACAAATTAAGAATCAGTTATTTTTACTGTGCGGGCCAAAAATTGATGTGACAATGCCAACTTGATCATAAGCTGGCATTGTCGTGTTTTTTTTTTTTCTATTGGCTGGAGTAACAAGATCAATTTTGCTGTAACTAATCAGCAACTAATTAGCAACAAATTTAAAATCAGTTATTTTCACTGTGCGGGAAAAAAATTGATGTGACAATGACAACTTAATCATAAGCTGGCATTGTCTCATTTTTTTCCCAAACGGCTGGAGCAATAAAATCAATTTTGCTGTAACTAATTAGCAACAAATTTAGAATCAGTTATTTCTACTGTATGTGCCAAAAATTTATGTGACAATAAAATCACAAGCTGGCATTGTCTCATTTTTTTCCCAAACGGCTGGAGCAACAAAATCAATTTTGCTGTAACAAATTAGCAACAAAATAGCAACAAATTCTCAACTATACTAAATTTGATTCCGCTATGTTGACAATGCCAGCTTAATGGACGTTGTTTCACGGGACCGATAGACAATTAAATACTTTCATAGATTTTATATACCTTGCAATCAACCGTCTGTGGTCCAGATGGTTGGGAAATTGTCTATGAGTCTATGGCACAGACGGTACCGGGTTCGAATCCCGGATAAGATATGGATATTGTGATTGTCCAGAATTATAATTTGAAATTATATACTGCTGGGTAATGTATTACGCTTACAAACCCACAGGTGAATACTCGCCTGTGTCCCATCATCCTCTTTCAAAACAAAATAAAAAATATGTACCTTGCAATTTTTCATAAACCATCATACAGATACTACAATACATCGACTTTTTAGTATTCCTATGTCACAGGAAAACTTCAATAAAGAATTGGACATAATGAAATCGATTGTTTGAAATAATGCATACAATTCACAATTAATTGGCAATATTATCAAAAAAAAGAATTTAATTTCCCAATAAAACAAGTTTTTCTGCAATCGAATATTGAAAATCTCACTTCAATTTGTTCACATTATAATATGAATATCGCTTATCATAGGAATAATATCTTAGCCCAATATATAAAAAACAATAAATCAAAAACGGATAAATTCTCGGTTGTCTATAAATTCATGTGTCATGTGTTGCTTGTAATTGAATGTATATCGATAGAACACATAGAAATTTCAAAAAATAATGAAAGAAAGAACATAAGTGCTGTTTAGTAAACAATAAAAGAGATTCTAATTATTGCAATCATTTATTAGATGAGAATCATTCATTTAATACAGATTTCTATATTTTACATAGAGAAAGTAGAGTATCTTTTGAAAGTGAACTTTTTAAAAGCAATAGAAATTAACAGGTATAAGAATATTAATAACTGAATGAATGAACAAATAGATTTAAATTATTCGCTCTTGCTAAAAACATTCACTATCTGTTGTAATTTGTACAAGTTTTTTTGAAGGATTAGCTACCCCTCTATTTAATTTTTGATTGTGATTGTTTTCCTTAGGTAGTAGAATTCATATAATTTGAGATACCAAGAGTTTAATATTCAGGTATTTCTGATGAAGCCAGTGTGGTGAAACGTCGGGTCATCGATTCAATTATAGTAATCTTTAAAATCAAATATGTGTTTTTTAATTAATACTATAACTACTACTGAAAGGAATTTATTGCAAGAACTGCTCGTGTGAAGGTGGTTTGTACCAGGTTTAAATATTTAAAATGTGTATTGCGGAAGAAGAACCCTATAAAAATAGTGTATCCGACGCATATGCAGCAAAAAGCTATATCATAAAGAATAAAGTATAAACTTTAAAATTAAAAAAAAATACTTTATTCTTGGAGTAATTGAAAAATTTTAAACTTGATACAAGTCAGTATGTGGAAAAAATGGCATGATATACTTTCAACAGATAAATGTAGATGGTACTATATATTCTCAAAAGTATGTTCCTAGGTAAATTCTTCTTGGTCTACTTCGCATACCTATTTCAAGATGAGCAACGTCATGGTGGCAATGAGAAAACTCACAAGTCACACCAGAATAAGGAACTTCGTTGAGTGAAACATTTAACATTGTATAATGTGCGTAGTTAAAAATATAAAATCTTAACCATTGCAGGGGTTTATGAAGGGAGTGGATACTTCGAAACAACCATTTAATACGCTTCATATGGATTGTTTAAAACCCTTACGGTCCTCCGAAAGGTATAAACATATTCTTGTGATAATATGCCTTCACAAAATAATTTCATTCCTCAAACTAATGAAGTCTGTCAAAACCGCAGAAACTCATGATGAAAAGTTGTAAAAAGTATTTTTGTTTGTTTAAGACTTCAAAACGTATTATATGAAAGGCTATTACGAATGTTTGGACCCTTACGCGATATTCAAGTGTTTGGGGCGTGATCCCTACGGAATACAGAATGTTGACACCAATTTAAATAGCAAAGCATCTAAAGCAGCGATACTCAAACTGCGGCCCACGGGCAGCATGAGGACCGTCTGGCATTTGAAAGTAGCCCTCCCGTTGTAGCTCCAAATTCTAATAACCTATTAGCTATTTGAATTTCCGAGGGAATAATAGGCGCCGTTGTTTCCTTTACGTCAAGAAATAATGCTTTTTTTACAGCAAAATGATAAAAATTATCATGAACTGCAAAATAACAACACCACCATTTGTTAGCTTTTCTATGCGACATAACTGAGAAACTCACAGCCTTAATCGAAGCTTGCAAGGCGAAAAAAATAATTTCACAAATGGCAAATACAATATTTGCTTTCGAAGAAAAACTAAGTATTTATTACGAAGAAATTCAAAACAAAGTACTTCAAAATTTTCGAACACTTACAAGTGTTACACAGGACTGTACTGATATTTTCGAAGAAAACTATTTGATAATTTCGAATTATATATCTGTACTATCAGAACAATTTAAAAGGAGAGTTCAGGACTTAACAAAAATTGAAAATTTGATAATGCTTGTAGAAAATCCATGGTACCTAGAGCCGATAAGTATTTCACAATTGGCTTCAGTTTTGACTTATAATTATGTTTGACGAGTTCATTGAAATAAAAAATGATACAAAGTTATTTTTAAAAAGACGAGAGAGAAGAAAGGAGTACAGACTATAGTGCCCGAACAATTTAATTCTGTGAAAAAATGTGCTCTAATTATGCTTACGTTGTTTTGCATCAACATATCTTTGTGAATCATCTTATTCCAAAATGAAATATGCCAAGAACGTATATAGAAAACGACTTACGAATTCTCATCTCGATGACGTTAAAATATTCTTAATATCATAGTTCTCACTAATATAATATATTTTGTCCACGACTGTACTATAAATCATTCATTATACGTGTGCTTCCTGAAGTATAATTATACCTATTATTCACTAGTGTGTATAATGGTATATTATACACTGCATGACGTCACACTCAAAACGTATGTCCAAACTTGAGACTATCATTCACATTGTTAGGATAGTATTGTTATTAGATTTTAAGGTTTTATGTAACTAAGATAACTTTTAGGCAAATTATTAAACTAATATTTAATATAATGCCCAACTTATTGAATATTTACTCTTATAAATTATCTATTTAATTTTTATCAGAGTGAAAGAAAAGAATGGAATCGATGTCAAGTGAAATAGTTGACGTTTACGTGAGTATGCAGTTTTCAGTGAACACAGAAAATGTTATGTCAACGCTTTTGATAACTATTTTTATTGTTGAAAATGCAGATTATTACTAATTTTTTCGAAGAAGTCGTGGACAAAGTATAGTATTCTACTCGCACAAAATTACAATTTTTCACTCGGGTGAATTGCGACACTCGCTTGCAGCTCGTGTCGCAAACTTCACCCTCGTGAAAAATAGCAATAATTTTGTGCTCGTTGAATAATATACTATTATCAACACCTAAATAACAGATGTGATTAGCGGCCCGCGAGACACAACTAAAATCTGAAAGTGGCCCAAGAAAAAAAAAGTTTGAGTATGGCTGACTAAAGAATAGGTAACAGTTCAAAGAACATAGTAGAAATTGTACGTTATGCTACCGAAAAAAGAATGATTGGACAGCTGAGGTTAATACGAACGATATTAAAACAATGGTTTATAATAATAATTTACACATTTATTCAAAGAAATAACGCATGGCGCACGTTTCGGTGGAACTTCACCTTATTCAGATGCTAATGGCAAACTAACTAGGTTTCTCTGTTATATCGAAAACAAGAAATAAAGAGATGGCAAATTGTGTAGAAGGGGTAAATAGAGGGATGGTTACAAATAATTATTACCAATTCTGAACTGCTAGTCAGGAAGTTCGGTAATTTTGAAAAGATTGAGAAGGGGGCTTGAAGTATGATCGATTTGGCTATTCAATAGGAGACCGGAATGCTTGTATTTATTTATCTGTAATGATTCTAAAAATTAAGTTTAATTCCCTTACTTTCAGCATTTAATATTTTAAAATCGAAATTGAATGTGTGATTTTCTTGGATTAAATGGTTTGTATAATGTGAATCCGACTTTTGATTAACAAAGTTACGTTTGTGTTCTGAAATTCTAGTTTGAAAACTTCTGAAAGATCTACCAATGTAAAACTTATCACAATCACCACAATTAATTTTATGAACTCCTGATTTATTATCTTTTTCAATTTTGGATTTATTGTTTTTTATATGATTTCCTAAATTATTACCGGTACGATAAGCAATGTTAATGTTGTGCTTAGATAAGAGAGATTTAAGTTTTTTACTTGAATTTCCGATGAAAGTGAGGCTGTTATATTTGATATTAGTTTTAGTAAGGGGGTACACCTGGCTAATCGCATTTTTGAACAACTTTTTATATATCATATTGTCTATTTTTATGGGATCATAATTATTATTCATGGCAATTTGTTTAATGTAATATTTTTCTCGATGTTAAAATTGGCGTTTGAAAGTGAAATATTTACTAAACGATGTACCATACTATTGAAAGCTGCCATTTTGTGTTGGAACGGATGTAGGGAAGTACTATGTATGACGCGATCAGTGTGTGATGGTTTGCGAAAAATTGAAAAATTATGTTTGTTATCTACTTTTGTTATTTTCAAATCCAAATAGTTAATTGTGTTATCGTTTTCCATCTCTAAAGTGAATTTTATATTAGGGTGTAAAGTGTTAATGAATGTTTGAAAGCAGTCAAATTGCCTAAGGGTACCAGTGAAACAACAAAAAATATCATCCACATATCTAAACCAAAAAACGAATTGTCGACTTGTCATACATAGTACTTCCGTACATCCGTTCCAATAAAAATGGCAGCTTTCAATAGTATGGTACATCGTTTAGTAAATATTCCACTTTCAAACGCCAATTTTAACATCGAGAAAAATATAATTAAACAAATTACCGTAAATAATAATTATGATCCTATAATAATAGAAAATATGATAGATAAAAAGTTGTTCAAAAATGCGATTTGCCAGGTGTACCCCCTTACTAAAACTAATATCGAATATAACAGCCTCACTTTCATCGGAAATTCAAGTAAAAAACTTAAATCTTTCTTATCTAAGCACAACATTAACAGTGCTTATCGTACCGGTAATAATTCAGGAAATCATATAAAAAATAATAAATTCAAAATTGATAAAGCTAATAAATCAGGAGTTCATAAAATTAATTGTGGTGATTGTGATAAGTTTTACATTGGTAGTTCTTTTAGAAGTTTTCAAACTAGAATTTCAGAACACAAACGTAGCTTTGTTAATCAAAAGTCGGATTCACATTATGCAAACCATTTAATCCAAGAAAATCACACATTCAATTTCGATTTTAAAATATTAAATGCTGAAAGTAAGGGAATTAAACTTAATTTTTTAGAATAATTACAGATGAATAAATACAAGCATTCTGGTCTCCTATTGAATAGCCAAATCGATCATACTTCAAGCCCCCTTCTCAGTTTGCTATTAGCATCTGAAGAAGGTGAAGTTTCACCGAAACGTGCGTCATGCATTATTTCTTTAAATAAATGTGTAAATTGTTATTATTAACCATTGTTTTAAT
>JARQZK010000057.1:482500-518732 GCA_030704885.1 Cynegetis impunctata | reverse complement strand
AGCTGCCAATCCTAACGGTATCACGTTAGATTATGTGTGCCATACTCAGTACTCCCACCCTTCCCTGGAGTAGAAGGGCCTTAAATTTGTCTGTATCTAGCAATTTTTTTCCTGCCTCGGACAAAATATATACGACACTTTATCATGGAGGTTTCTTATCGTTAGATCAAACTTATCCTCTAGATATGCGGAATGATGTGTTTGGCTGGCAGGACACCAGAGTCCAAACAGTCATTTCATTTTGTTAGGACACAACCCAAAGTCTGAGTACTCAATCTACACCAAGGAGAGTGCAAATATGTCAAGGGCTGTCATCCGGAACTTTGTCGTTCATAACTTTACCACTTTGAGTTGTACAGAAAGAAAACTGCTAATAAGAGAAATCAAATTTTGACGGAGAATCTTTCGAACTTCAAATATTCTCTGATCAAAAATTACTGATGTGCACGCATAGCTGAACGTTCACGCATAAGCATAGTCCTTATGCATTTATTGCTTGCTTATTCCGAAACGAGTTCTGCGACAAACGGAATTTCAATTTTATTTTAATTTACACCTGTCGTTTCCTGACCATACAAATATCGTATTGGTATAGTGCTTCATAAAGAAAATTACCCATATATTGCTTTTGCGGCTGCAATGAGGACATGCGGAAGCAGGACGCTGTCGTGCGTTGTCAAAGCCACATGTGCATGGTGTGATGAAAAACCGCATGACCTGGATATGAGTAGGGTCATCACACGGTCGGTATTATTGAGTTAATATAAAATTTCGTCAATGTATTCACCATCTGTGGAGTATATTGTAACAGTAGGGTCTATCTTGTCACCGACGCTATTCCCTTTACATATAAGTTATCTATCAAACTCCAGAAACAAAATTGTGAGTTTCTAATGACAGAACTCTCATAGCATCCATCGCCAACAAGAGACGTGTCATTGCATCTAAATCTGGCAATCAACGTGTTGTGCAAGCTAAGTTCATAAATAGCGAGCTCAAGATCATTTCTTACTAGGACAATTTGGTTGCTTTTTGCTTTTAATGCCACCAAGATTCAAGCAATCAGGTTCTTAGGAAAAACTTCCCCCATTGTTCCTTAATCTTTTGGAAAACCAAATGATTAAGCCAACCGTTATCAACTCCAATTCAATCTGGTACGAAAAAGTCTCCACTATTGCCAGGTTAGCAAAAGAGTTGTCCATTTCGTGCTTAAATTCTGTTTACGCTAAAGCAGCTATTGCTGCTTTATAAGGTTCAAGTTCTTCATTGGTATATTGCTCTTATGCTAACAACTCTACACATAAGCACTCCATGCATCTACATTACTTAATTTAAGTTGTAGCAGTGAGGCAACAACCCGCCATTAACCGCTTACCTTAATTCATTAGGACATTTTAGGAGGGTAGGTGACGTACGTCTCTTTTCAGATATTATCACGGCAGGTATTCTGCAGCATTGCTTCCATTACTCCAAGAGCATTATTCACACCTCACACAAGGTATGCAGATAAGAGATGCCAATCTATTATCTGCATCTGCAATCAGAGAGCGTTTCTGAAATGAATCGTAAACCTATGGAAGGATCTACATAAGTATTTCCGTTTGGTTACGATTTAGAGCGCTTGAGAAGCGTTATGAGATACCGAAAGTATATATATATATATATATATATATATATATATATATATATATATATATATATATATATATATATATATATATATATATATATATATATATATATATATATATATATATATATATATATATATATATATATATATATATATGTATATTTTCATTATATTCTTGAACCATTTTATTTATATTTAAAGAACAAAGTTAGTAGGATTTTTGGTTCAGTTGAACAATCTTACGATTATATATATATTTCTATTTTCATTAACGTTTCGGTCTGTTACTTTGACCTTTATCAAAATAATTGCATCAATATGTTACCATCACTAAAATAAAAAGACTCATAATAACTTATCGTAAATATCAAAACAGGCTTAACTCACCAGAATTAAAAACTTTTCACATAAATCACAGAAATACATTAACAATTTATAAATACTACGCAAAAAAAAAAAACTTGACAATGATCCACAGTAACAAATTTTAAAAAATTTTCGTCTACATAGACACGTCAGCCTTCGCTTTTAATTAGAAAGTGAAACACCTGTTTTAATTTCAGTTGTTCCTCCCTGTTTATCATTTGCTCAAGATGTTGTTATATATTTTGCTGAGGCTCTTGATATCTGTTTTGTCATTAATGGCATCCGGGGTTTGTTTTATAAAAATCATCTCATGAAACTAACGTTTTCTTTTATGGTATTCTGATTTCAAAATTTTTGTGGAGGAGAAAAAAAAAGACGTATATATATATATATATATATATATATATATATATATATATATATATATATATATATATATAATGAAGTGAACTAGGACATTTATTTGAAACTAATCAAACAAACCTCCTAGCGGAGCTGGTTATAAGAGTTCACGAAGCATCGAAATATCAACATCTACCCCAGACGGTAATTGTTCGAAATGTTAATTTGTTTATCACAATCGATGGAAATTGATAGACAGACTGTTTCGCCCTTATCGGGGCTCATCAGTATCATCCATCCACCGGGAGTGATAACCAAACCAACATTTCAAAAGGTCATACATATTTCTTCTAGTAACTCCATGACATATAAATATGACACAGCGCCACCAGTCGGAAACAATTGAACCACATCTTTCAGAATAGAAGAAAACATTTCGGCAACGAAACTCTTACGTCCTGACACCCGAAGGTGGTTACTATAATCGCTAAGCAAGAGTAAAGTTGATACATCCATTTTGATGTAATTCAACATTCACCCGCTGCAAGTAACAAGCGCCCCAATTTTATACCTTGTACAGGTAGCAATGAATGTATAGCAGAAAGCTTCGTGTTGACGACACACGGTCGTGGCAATAAAATGAAGTGAACTAGGACATTTATTTGAAACTAATCAAACAAACCTCCTAGCGGAGCTGGTTATAAGAGTTCACGAAGCATCGAAATATCAACATCTACCCCAGACGGTAATTGTTCGAAATGTTAATTTGTTTATCACAATCGATGGAAATTGATAGACAGACTGTTTCGCCCTTATCGGGGCTCATCAGTATCATCCATTCCACCGGGAGTGATATAACCCAAACCAACATTTCAACGGTCATACATATTTCTTCTAGTAAACTCCATGAACATCTAAATATGACACAGCGCCACCAGTCGGAAACAATTGAACCACATCTTTCAGAATAGAAGAAAACATTTCGGCAACGAAACTCTTACGTCCTGACACCCGAAGGTGGTTACTATAATCGCTAAGCAAGAGTAAAGTTGATACATCCATTTTGATGTAATTCAACATTCACCCGCCGCAAGTAACAAGCGCCCCAATTTTATACCTTTTACAGGTAGCAATGAATGGAAAACAGAATTCTTCGTGTTAACGACACACGTTCGTGGCAATAAAATGAAGTGAACTAGGACATTTATTTGAAACTAATCAAACAAACCTCCTAGCGGAGCTGGTTATAAGAGTTCACGAAGCATCGAAATATCAACATCTACCCCAGACGGTAATTGTTCGAAATGTAACTCCATGACATATAAATATGACACAGCGCCATATTTATATGTCATGGAGTTACTAGAAGAAATATGTATGACCGTTTGAAATGTTGGTTTGGTTATCACTCCCGGTGGATGGATGATACTGATGAGCCCCGATAAGGGCGAAACAGTCTGTCTATCAATTTCCATCGATTGTGATAAACAAATTAACATTTCGAACAATTACCGTCTGGGGTAGATGTTGATATTTCGATGCTTCGTGAACTCTTATAACCAGCTCCGCTAGGAGGTTTGTTTGATTAGTTTCAAATAAATGTCCTAGTTCACTTCATTTTATTGCCACGAACGTGTGTCGTTAACACGAAGAATTCTGTTTTCCATTCATTGCTACCTGTAAAAGGTATAAAATTGGGGCGCTTGTTACTTGCGGCGGGTGAATGTTGAATTACATCAAAATGGATGTATCAACTTTACTCTTGCTTAGCGATTATAGTAACCACCTTCGGGTGTCAGGACGTAAGAGTTTCGTTGCCGAAATGTTTTCTTCTATTCTGAAAGATGTGGTTCAATTGTTTCCGACTGGTGGCGCTGTGTCATATTTATATGTCATGGAGTTACTAGAAGAAATATGTATGACCGTTTGAAATGTTGGTTTGGTTATCACTCCCGGTGGATGGATGATACTGATGAGCCCCGATAAGGGCGAAACAGTCTGTCTATCAATTTCCATCGATTGTGATAAACAAATTAACATTTCGAACAATTACCGTCTGGGGTAGATGTTGATATTTCGATGCTTCGTGAACTCTTATAACCAGCTCCGCTAGGAGGTTTGTTTGATTAGTTTCAAATAAATGTCCTAGTTCACTTCATTTTATTGCCACGAACGTGTGTCGTTAACACGAAGAATTCTGTTTTCCATATATATATATATATATATATATATATATATATATATATATATATATATATATATATATATATATATATATATATATATATATATATATATATACGTCAATTAAATTTACTGAAACTATAATTATTCGATTTTAACTTTGCATAGTGTTGATCAGCTGTCAATATTTTGGTACGTGTAGAGGTTATACTGAGCAATACTATATCATATTCATTAGCTAGTGATCCATGATTTCAAATATCCATTTACATTTCTTATAGCTGATTACTTGTGATAATCGTTAACAGAAAAAACAATTTTAATTTCGCTGCCACCTTGTTGGAAGAAGATATTCTAATTTTAAAATATTTTAAATGGTAGATGAAAAAAAGAGATCCTTAGCTTCAGATGAGACAGAAGAGAAGATACGTCCCTCATCACAGTGTATTGTTTTTTGATTAATGGTGAAACCAACCAGTAACGAAATTGTCAAACCGTTCTTGATCGATTCTCGTAAAATTGCCTTAATCATCCTAAATTCATTTGTTCTCGGAATAGGTCTCCGTTTACATGACTAGGACATTTTTCCAACTATCCTTTGATCCAAATTTTTACGACGCAATTATGATAAGTATTGAATCTTCATTTATCCCAAATATTCAGAATAAAGAAACAAGGTCCATCTTTATACATATTTGTAAATTCCACTTTCAGTAATGTTGTATCGATAATTTCGACACCATACTGTGTCTGAAAACAAAAAAGGAAAGCTCAGTTGTGTTTAATTTGTATGCAAGTTCAAAACTCAATTTAATTTGATCATTATCTAGCAGTAGTAAAATATACAATTTGATCGAAGTCGATAACTCTCAATAAATTTTAAAACAGAAAATAATTTAACAATTCAAAATCATAAAATTACTTTCCAATCCAAGTGAGAGAGCTATGTAACAACAAGGAAATAATAAAAATCACTCCTACTCAAGAACCTTGATCTTATTTTATTCATTAACGACCTAGCTGAAAACTTAACTGCACAAGATGTCATCATTTTTGCCGACGACACCACTCTTCTAAACAAAGCTAGCAACAGAGGAAACCTTCTTGAGTTGTCAGAGAGAACGTCGAAAGAAGCACAGGAGTGGTTTCAAGCCAATGACATGATTATGAATAATGGAAAAACGCAAAACTTAATCGTTTCAACTAAGCCTTCTGAGGTAGAATCCATGCCATTACTGGGTATATTACTAGACAGCTCTCTCTCGTGGAGACATCACGTCGTTAAAATCTGTAAAAGGCTATCCTCGGCTATATTCACAGTACGCAGAATTAAACAGACCATAGGAGAAAAAGAAGCACTAATCACTTACCATGTACATTTCCACACTATTGCCACCTATGGTATAATTTTGTGGGGAGCATCCTGCCATGCTGATGAAGTGCTTCTGAAACAAAAAAAATGCATTAGGGCAATAGCTGGAATCTCCCAGAGGACCAGCTGCAGAGATTATTTCAAAAAATATGGAATACTTACCGTGCCTTCGTGTTTTATACTTGCTTCCCTCTTATGGGTCCATCGTCAAAAAAACAATTTGAGAAAACAAAATGATGCCCACCGGTACAACACACGCGGTTGTGAAGATTTGTGTTTACCACAGTGTAGACTGAGGGCCACACAAAGCAGCTTCATGTAACTAGGCATAAAGTTTTATAATAAACTCTCAGACTCTTTCAAAAATATGCCGGAAAAGTCTTTCCAGAAGAATTTGAAGAAAATAGTTGCAGGGGCGTTCTATAACACCGATGAATTTTTAAATTGTGAACTTTGAAGCAATACTCTTTTGCGCAGTTGCCAAGTTTGTCTAAACGTCTTATGTTAGTCTTTTACACATTTATGTATTAATTTATCTTTAATTTTCATGTTGACTCACCTCATAACTTTTAAAGGGAAATATATTCTATTCTATTCTATTGTATCTCATCAGAGCTGTACAATTGAGATGAAGTGATTAGTCGAATCTCTCAACAGAACAAGTCTTTTGAGTGTAAGTAGGGAAAAAGAAGAAGTTTGACGAAGCACTCCGGAAGAGCTGTCTCTTCCCGAGTAACATAAATTTACGACGTATATAGGTATTGTTCGCCTTTAAGATCTGAAAGATTGTGAACTTCACGGTGTTTTTCGTTTACCAATTGAGGTATGTACCTAATTTAAATTGATGGCATATAAAGCTACAGTTCCACCGGAGGAACAATGAAAATCGTTGTGAAACATTTTTGTTGCTGTTGCGTGTTTCCGAAAATATTCCCAAATAATCCTAAATGTTCCTTAAAATTTCTTTATGTTTCGGCAATAAATGTTGACTGTTTCTACTTGTCACCTTCAAGCTACGATTCCACAAGAGGAACATTTTTGTTGCTGTTCCGTGTTTGCGTAAATGTTCCAAAATGTTCCTTAAATTTCTTTTTTTTCGGCAACATGTGTTGACTGTTCCTACTTGTCGCCGGTTTACATTTTGAGCGAGAGAAAATAGGAAACATTTGTGAAAAAATCCGTGTTGCTATCGCAGTGGAAACGTATCGAGGAAATATGAACAATATTCTTCATTTTTAAATATAATATAATGAAATAAATTAAAGATATCTATTTCATCATAATAAGAACCTTATAAAGTGACTTCATTCGAACTTTTCCCGAAAATCAACGATGAGGGACGGCAGTGGTTTTTGAATCCATTTCATACCTCATCATAGTCCAGGAGGTATGAAACGGATTTAAAAACCACTGCCGTCCACCTTCGTTGATTTTCGGGAATAGTACGAATAAAGTCATTATATAAATTAAACAGCCCCTTCAAAATTAGAATTTGTTACCATGAATCACATTATAACATAAAGTGAACAAGGAAAATTCTTCAATAACTCAAAAAATTATCATACAACTTTCCATGTGAGCTGGTTATATGTATTCCGCGACGAGCATTCTACATTCACAATCCAACAGTGAATCATAGAAATTGACAAGTCACCCAGACTCAAAATCTGGTAATAGCTTTTTCGTTCTTATCAGATCTCTTCAGTGCAGCTTATTTGACTCGGAGCGAATTAACAAATTTCTAATTATTCCCCAATACAAATCGCGATCTGGATAACAACCCAGAGCTCCACCATAAATAATTCAAACCAACAATTCACCGCTTAGATCGAAAAAGCAGGATCCCGTCACGAGAATACATATTTCCTGACATGAAATGTCTATAATTTAAAAAATTATCAAACAACTTTCCAAGTGAACTGGTTATATAATAGTTATTTACGATACAAGTGAGTTAACAGCATCATTAAGGGTGCATTCGCGTTGGGCGCTTACACGCTTTAAGCGCTTATAAGCTTCGTTTTCTGTGTTCGAGTTGCGCTCACAAACGCTTAAGTCTAAGCGTAAGCTAACCTAACTTATGTAGTCGATAATTAATAAATTTGTAGGGAAATGTTAAAGCATAGTATTTGCGTGAACTATCGGGCTTTTGCCTACTTAAGCGTAAAAAGAAGATCTGACATTCACCTTTAATGCTCAAAGCCAAAGCGTGAGCGTCTCTAAGCGCTAGTAGGCCAACACGAACGCCAATAATCTGTGCTTCTAAGCGTTGGCGCTTAGAGCGTGTAAGCGCGCCCAACGCGAATACACCCTAAGATATGCGTGTGAAAGTTGCACAACGAGTGCGTAGCACGAGTTGTGTAACCACACAAGTGTCTTAACCCTCTCGGTCAGGAATTAAAACTATTGGAGCAAAAAATCTGAAATTTACTGTGATGCAACTTATGATTTTTTGAAAATTTTTGATGTTAAATTCAGATTTTCACAATGCTCCGTTTGGGCACTATTACATGTCCCCAATTGAGGACATCATGAGCTGATGGGCACTATGACATGTCCCCAATTGAGGACATCATGAGCTGATGGAAGACAAAACATTTTCAGAAATATGTTCAGAGGGTAAAGTATTAATATGTTTTATTAAAATAACATTACAGGGTATGGTATTTCATGAATGGTCCATTTTCGAAGTACTAAAATGTATAAAATTTAACTTTTGCAGAAATAAAATAAAAGTGCTGTTATATTTACCTAGATGTTGCGTTTACCGCTAGCTCACAATGTACTCAAATTAGGACACCACACTTTCAAAAATCGCTGATCACAATATACACAAAAATCACCAAACACAATTACTTTGGAACAAGTCTACACTTATTGTGAACGTGAACAAACAGTTTTCAAACACGTGGTCTAAGGAATATAACCAACAAAAAAATAAACAGTAGAGCGCTACACTGCTGTCACAGCTACCCTACGGAAACCTTTATTTCAAATGAATGAATTTTTTTTCCATCGGCTTGTAGATGACAGCACATATATTCATTTGGAAGTATATGATGTCCACAACTGAGAACAATGTGACAGAGAAGTAAGAGCAAGCGGCACTTCATAGGAAAAAATACAAAGTAGGTTGTCCTCAATTGAGGACAAGGTGAGCGAGAGGGTTAATGGGGTTAACTCGCGTGTATTGTACAATATTTTATCTACTCCTAACCGGGATACTTATTTTTATACGATTCATTTTTATTATAATTAATTTTACCTTAATACCTTTGTTCAAATAAGTACCTACCTGAAACACCATGCATGGCAATGTCAATTTGATATTAAATAATATTGATGTCACTTTAAAGTCAAGTTTCAAAAATTGTAATCTAAAATGAGCGATTCGGAAAGTATTCCTTCTGATATTGAAGAAGAGGCATCGAGGGCCATTTCTGGATTGCTACCAGAAAAATCCAGGCAGAAGTATGAGTCTGTATACCATAAGTATATTATTTTGGTAGTCATCTAAAGAAAGAGTGCGGTAATAAAACTGCGTGAGTTAAGAAGCTTTTAACTCACTCAAAATACATGCGGTAAGAGCATCTTAAATCACTGGAGTATATAAATTATATTAATTGATTATAGAAATCTTCATTGATGACTAGTCGAATTCTGAATTTACGATCTAAGCGATGAATTGTTAGTTTCCAATATCCTTGGTGGTGGCCGCTCTGGGTTGTTATCCGGAAAGTAGTCCCAACCGCGATTCGTATTGGGGAATAATTAGAAATTTATTAATTTACTCCAAGTCAAAGAAGCTACACTGATGAGATCTAATAAGATCGAAACACTTGTATGCAGATTTTGAGTTGGGGTGAGTTGACGTTTTCTATAATTCACTGTTGGATTGTGAATGTAGAATTCTTGTCGCGGAATACATATAACCAGCTCCCTTGGAAAGATGTATGATAATTTTTTGAGTTATTGAAGAATTTTCCTTATTCACTTTATGTAATATTTTCATCGTTATCTATTTTTATCGTTAATTACGACTCGTATAGATTTTCGACACACCATGAAATAATATCTTCATTAAGGCTATTCCGTAAATGTAATCGACAAATATCAGTCATCGCCGTGAAAATGATTTTCCGTTTTTCCTCTCGCTCAGTGTCGGCCAATGTAACGAGATTTCATTCAATTTGCCGCCTGACAACGCCGGTCCAGGAAATATATCCAACAACGGGAGAGCGAGGCGATAATTTCATCATGTAGGCGCGAAAATGGGGGATGGGGCCTAAAAATAGGCTCCTGAAACTTAATATTCGGAATTATCGTCGAATTTTGCACGCATTCGACCGTGAAGTCGCAGGCTTCAAATCTTAATTAAATTTTATCTCGATCATGGCTGGCAACGAGCCATTCTGAAACGGAATGTCAGTTTATGTCGTTTTCGCTTCTCGTTTCGGAAATAGCGATTTTTTGCTACCTGTTTCCGTCCAATGAAAAGCTTTCGGAGAAGGAAATGAGAACGAACGGCGGTACATATATTTTCTCGGATTCACCGTTTATGTAATGTGAAATAATTGTAATTTCCTAGATGAATATTCGAAATCTATTCGCTGTATATTACAATTGTTTCATGATATATATATATATATATATATATATATATATATATATATATATATATATATATATATCAAATAAAGAAATTGTCGCTGGATGCAGTCAATTTCCGAATTGCTAAATGAAAATTGAACATCCCAGCTATAATTCCTTTATTAAATTAATCATTTGTTAATTCCTCATATATATATATATATATATATATATATATATATTTATATATATATATATATATATATATAAATATATATAAATATATATATATATATATATATATATATATATATATATATACATATACATATACATATACATATACATATACATATACATATACATATACATATACATATACATATACATATACATATACATATACATATACATATACATATAAATATGATAAAGCTACGAATGTCGTGGCGAAACGTCAACTTTCTAATAAAATCGAGTTTTTTTTGAGATTCAACAAGCCTGTTATTGCTAATTATTATCAAAAAGTTATATGTATATATATATATATATATATATATATATGTATATATATAGAAATAATTATATATATATATATATATATATATATATATAATCTCTTGATAATTATTAGCAATAACAGGCTGGTTGAATCTTAAAAAACTCGATTTAATTAATAAATTGACGTTTCACTATGACATTCATAGTTATTCAAAACTTTTGAACAAAATTGAAAATTCTTTGACATTTATTGACTTGATAAAATTGAATAGATAAGATTGATCTGTCTTGTTAAAAATTCTTTCAGTCTAATATTAACATTCAAAATTGTTTCATTAGAAGGCAAGGGAAACTACAGAAACCTTTACCTATGTAATGTTCGAAAATAATAATAATAGGGTACGATAATTCTGCTCTACTTTTTTAATATTTTCCCGTGACTAATTTCTTTCTGTTAAATAAATAGTACCCTATTATTATTATTTTCAAACATTACATAGGTAAAGGTTTCTGTAGTTTCCCTTGCCTTCTAATGAAACAATTTTGAATGTTAATATTAGACTGAAAGAATTTTTAACAAGACAGATCAATCTTATCTATTCAATTTTATCAAGTCAATAAATGTCAAAGAATTTTCAATTTTGTTCAAAAGTTTTGAATAACTATGAATGTCATAGTGAAACGTCAATTTATTAATTAAATCGAGTTTTTTAAGATTCAACCAGCCTGTTATTGCTAATAATTATCAAGAGATTAAAAATAAATCACAGGCAACAACAATTCGAATAAATTATATATATAATAGTATATTATTCAACGAGCACAAAATGATTGCTATTTTTCACGAGGGTGAAGTTTGCGACACGAGCTGCAAGCGAGTGTCGCAATTCACCCGAGTGAAAAATTGTAATTTTGTGCGAGTAGAATACTATACTTTGTCCACGACTTCCTCGAAAAAATTGGTAATAATCTGCATTTTCAACAATAAAAATAGTTATCGAAAGCGTTGACATAACATTTTCTGTGTTCACTGAAAACTGCATACTCACGTAAACGTCAACTATTTCACTTGACATCGATTCCATTCCTTTCTTTCACTCTGATAAAAATGAAATAGATAATTTATTAGAGTAAATATTTAATAAGTTGGGCATTATATTAAATATTAGTTTAATAATTTGCCTAAAAGTTATCTTAGTTACATAAAACCTAAAAATCTAATAACAATACTATCCTAACAATGTGCATGATAGTCTCAAGTTTGGACATACGTTTTGAGTGTGACGTCATGCAGTGTATAATAAACCATTATACACACTAGTGAATAATAGGTATAATTATACTTCAGGAAGCACACGTATAATGAATGATTTATAGTACAGTCGTGGACAAACATATATATAAATATAAATATATATATATATATATATATATATATATATATATATATATATATATATATATATATGTATGTATATATATATATATATATATATATTTATATATGTTTATATATATATATATATATATATATATATATATATATTTTTTTATATATATATATATATATATTTATATATATATATATATATATATATATATTTTTATATATATATATATATATATATATATATATATATATATATATATATATATATATATATATATATATATATATATATATATATATATATATATATATAATGTGTAGTAATGTATTTATTCTTCCAAAAATCTCACCATGAATAATTTCGAGACTACTAGTTGTTGATTCATTATTTCGTCATCGCAATTTAAATGCAGTGCAAATGTGGTATCATTAATTATAACGTAAGGTTAACTTGACAGTTACACAATTTGTCATCAACAGTGGTGGACTTGTAATTACTGAAAAATTCTATTGTTCATAGATTAGCTTTTATCATGTATTCGTAATTATAATATTCTATTATATATTGCAGTAATAACAGACTAGGAAGTGAGTAGAGAATAAAATCTTCGATTGCAGTGAATGACATTTCATGAGATAATTGATTTTCAATTTCCATTTCTCTTTAATCGTAATTAAAGATATACGTTCTTCAATATTATGAATCATACACAATTACTTTCAACCTACTCTATTTAATTATTAACTTATAACTCCTTAACTTGTTTAGAGAGTCACTAGTTTATTCTTTATGGTTGTGCCAAGATTACTCACATATAATATAGGTAAATCAGAATTTAATTAAAACTAGAGGTTGGAATAATTAAAAGTTATCATATACTTAAACAAATCTTTCTATTATATTACATTTGTTTGTGTAGATAACTGTTGGTTTTGATACACATAAATCGAAACTTTGGGGGTTATGTTGTACATTATTCTATTTTGGATGAAATGGTCGTGGTTTGATATCATTTTATTCATCCACCGGTCTGATATATTTGTTGGTCGATTACGGGGTCGATTATATCTGACATTATAAATAGGTTATGTATTTGTACTGCTCAATCCATCAGTATAGTTTTTCATCTATGGGTTGTCATTTTGATTAATATAATACATACCTATCTAGAAATCCTTCCTTACCATATATATACCGTAGCGTCATTACAATTGATAGGATGATGTACTATGCTTTGCCGGAGCACATAGTTCAGGGCAGTTACTGGTTTCCTGTGATTCTGTTGTTTTTAACAGGTTTTCACTTTGAAAACTTGCTGATTAAAATGGGTGCGATTAGCAAAGTTGGACCTAGGACCAAGATAGTTTTTCGTATGTTCGTATGTATGTGCTTATGTATTTTAGCGTTGTTTACAAGATAATGGGCGCAATTTTGAAGCAATAGGGTTGAAAGTTTGTGAATAGATAGTTTCGCATGATATCTTGGATGGGATTGTTTTTGGTTCGAATTGGTTGGGGGGTTGACCCCCCTGGAGGCAAAATAAATCTTGTTTACACGATAACGGGCGCAGTTTTGAAGGTATAGGGTTGATAGTTTGTAAATAGATAGTTTCGTATGATACCTTGGATGGGATTGGTTTTGGTTCGAATTGGTTGGGGGTTGACCCCCCTGGGAGAAGAAATAAATCTTGTTTACATGATAAAGGGCATAATTTTGGGCAATAAGGTTGAAAGTTTGTGAGTAGGTAGTATCGTATGATATATTGAATGGTATTTGATGCGAATTGGTTGGGGGGTAACCCCCCAGGGAAATAAAACTTGTTTACATGATAGAAGACGCCATAGGGTTGAAACTTTTTCATTTCTATATGAATTGGTTGGAAGGTTGTAAGTACGTTGTTTCGTAAAATACCTTGGAGGTGATTGGTTTTGGTACGAATTGGTTGCGGGGTTGCTCCCCCGGGGAGGAAATAAATATTGTTTACACATTAGAGAGCGTATTTTTTTTTATTTGGAAAAAAAATTATAATTTAATGAATATATATTTTAAACTGGATTACGTTATGAAAACCTGCTCCTTTAATGCAGCTCGCTGCGATAGAGTTTTTTTAATAATTAATGTGTCATTTGTCATATATATTGTAATTGTGTCATTTGTCATATATATTTGCTGTCGCATTGTCCATATTAGTCCGGGAGCCCACTGTCGAAAAGTCTACGTCATAAAACATCCGGTTCATTCATAATTTATTTGAAAGGATATATACCAAAGAATATTAAACCGTTGGTCTGCCTAAGCTCATCCTGGCGGGTCATAGTTATTGAACATAATTTATTTGGCAAAAACTGGTACGTCACCTACGTTACAAAACATCCGACTGAAATTTATACACATTATAGATAAATATCAGTTATTTGAAATTGTCTTGGTCTGCCAAGCTTCACCCTGGCGGAAGTGCACGGCAGACCACCCTAAAGCGGTGACAACTACTGTCAAATTGATTGGTCTCAGTCAAGCCAGATCATAGATTGACAAGAAAGAATGTATGATAAATTCTCGGAACATTCCATTACCGCTGCTTGTCGGCATATAAGCTGTAAATCGCTAAAGAGAGAATTTTTTTGTTTTATGTTGACTGTGATTTATTTCGAAAAAAGCATATAAAGGTTACTCTTTGGATGTGCCTGGTTTACCACCACACAATTTACAACTTGAGGTTGGCTCGGTAGTCATCATAACCAATCTAACATATGCAACGGAACGCGTTTGGTGATAAGAAAACTGATGATCAATGTTATTCACATGACGCACTCTAAGGAAGATTCTGAGGTGAAAACGTTCTCATTCTGAGGAATCCGATGAT
This sequence comes from Cynegetis impunctata, assembly GCA_030704885.1. Lineage (NCBI taxonomy): Eukaryota > Metazoa > Arthropoda > Insecta > Coleoptera > Coccinellidae > Cynegetis > Cynegetis impunctata. The sequence continues at coordinate 503,490 of JARQZK010000057.1, read as the reverse complement.
CCCGACCGATATGCCCTTTGAGTTTAAACGAATTCAATTTCCTATTCGTCTTGCATTCACCATGACGATTAACAAATCACAAGGCCAATTCTTGAGAGTGTTAGTTGTCTCATTTCAGAAAATGCATATTTTTCTCATGGTCTATTGTACGTGGTATGTTCATGTGTCAAACCATCTCCTTTATTTATTCTTGCGCCTGAATAAGAAAAATAAATGCTATGCAGCATAATATATAGGTAACTTCATCATAGCAAATGTCTTGCCGACACGCCATTGAGATTAGTGGTGGTAAGCCAGGCACATACAAAGAGTAACCTTTATATGCTTTTTTCAAAACAAATCAGTCAACATAAAACAAAAAAATTCACTCTTTCGCGATTTACAGCTTATATACTGACAAGCAGCGGTAATGGAATGTTCCGAGAATTTATCATACATTCTTTCTTGTCAATCTATTATCTGGCTTGACTGAGACCAATCAATTTGACAGTAGTTGTCACCGCTTTAGGGTGGTCTGCCAGGCACTTCCGCCAGGATGAGCTTAGGCAGACCAACGGTTTAATATTCTTTGGTATATATCCTTTCAAATAAATTATGAATGAACCGGATGTTTTATGACGTCGACTTTCAGACAGTGGGCTCCCGGACTATATGGGATTAGGTATATTATAATTATCAGAATTTTGCGTTATTTTATTTTTCTCCTTTAATTCAATAAATACTTCAAGTATTTATGGAGCGCACTCTCATGAGTGTGTCCAGAGTTTTTAAGAACGCTAAGTTAGCGTTTTTTGGAACCACATAGACCACAAGTATTTCATGTCAGAAAAAATGTATTCTCGCGACGAGATTCTGCATTTTCGATCTAAACGGTGAATTGTTAGTTTCCAATATTCTTGGCGGATGGCGCTCTGGGTTGATATCCATATAGTAGTTCCGACCGCTATTTGTATTGGGGAACAATTAGTAATTTGTTAATTCGCTCTAGACTCAAATGAGCTGCACTGATGAGATCTGATAAGATCGAAATAGCTGTATGCAGATTTTGAGTCAGGGTGACTTGACGATTTTTATAAAGCACTGTTGGATTGTGAATGAGGAATTCTCGTCGCAGAATACATATAACCAGCTCCCTTGGAAAGTTGCTTGACAATTTTTTAAATAATCGAAGAATTTTCCTTGTTTATTTATGTAGTATATTGAATTGGCCATGGTCAACTTGTATATTTTTCATGATTTGATTCAGAATTCAGTGCATTGATTTTGTTGTTCATCCTTTTTAGTTCCGCTGTTTTATTCCTCTAGTTTATTTCATTTTCACTTGTATATTATTTGTTGATTTCACCTTAGATACGGTTGCTATAAATAAACTCATTATACCCTAGGGCGTTATGAGCGGGCATTATCGATTATAACGCCCGCTCATTGTACGAGGACACCTGAAGCAACTTCCATTGATCAACTACTTCATAATTCTTGTCCTATGGGGGCGTTCAAGTATTACGTAACGCAATTTGGGGGGAGGGGGGGTCTTGTAAAACGTTACGATGCGTTACAGGGGCGGGAGGGGGGCTTCGAACAACGCGCTACGTAGCATTGATTTTTATTGAAATAAAAAACTAGAGAATTTGAATCTCCGAAGTTGTTAACTCTTTTCGTTTATTTTTTACGGGAATCCCTCGATTGTATTGTAAGTCAGTTTTATTTTGTTGTCCCAAGTTGGCAACTCTATCCGTTTATGTTTTATGGGGAATACCTCGACTGTATTATTCGTCATTTATATTTTGTTTCCGTTGCCAGTTTTCATTAAGTGTTTTAAACACGTAATACACAGGAGCGAAACTACGAAACTATCTACCTACATACATACGAACATATATATATATATATATATATATATATATATATATATATATATATATATATATATATATATATATATATATATATTATATACATATGTAGAGAAAGAGAGACTTTTGAAATTGGGTTTTTGATGCCAAGCATCCTGAAATGTCATGAAACGAAAAACTATCTTGGGCCTAGGTCCTACTTTGCTAATCGCACCCATTTCAATAAGCAGGTTTTCAAAGTGAAAACCTGCTAATAAGCAAAAATTGAATAATGCATGAGAAAAATAATGGTGGATGAAGTTAGCTAAAAATGTATGCAACGACAGGGCTGTCAGGAAAACGGCGTAATTAAATGTAAGATTAGTAGTAAAAGTTTATTAGGACAAATTTGAGCCCTTTTCAACATATCACATTATGTATGATTGTTTATTAAATAAAAATCTCTTGTTTTGTTTATTATTAACGAAAACACGATTAAAACAATAAAAACGGTATTTTAGCAACTTTCCGGTACTTTGCGCAACATATTTGTGACTTTTAGGTAAAAATGGTCACTTGGGTGTTACGTAACGTTTATAGGGGGGGGAGGGGTTCATGAAAGCGTTACGGAGCGTTACATACGGGGGAGGGAGGGTCAAAAATCTTCAAAAATTGCGTTACGTAATACTTGAACGGCCCCTATACGACTCTGAATTTCTCCGGCAATGAATTATTCGCAGCTTTAGCTGCATTTTCTATGATATTCTTGGGTAAATTCATTTTCATTTCCATTATTTCTATAAGACTACACGAAGAAAGCAGCAATGACACTCACTAAATATGATGACAAAAATATTCACAAACGTCAATATATCAACAAATGACATGCCTACTATGAGAATGAAAATGGAAAGTATAGGAGCAATGAACCGATTTCAAAATCGATTGTTCATTATTATAAAATAATTTTTTCGTGAAAAATTAAATCTTGTATACACCACGTGCTTTACTAGATCCTAACGCCCGGAGGGTAACATTCGGACCGAGGGATGAATGTTGCCCGATAAATAACTATTATATATACTTTTTTGTTGTTGTTTTAAATTGTGTATAGCTCTGGTGATAAGTGGAAATAAACTCGAAATATTGGCACAACAATAAAGAGTATTCCTTCCCTCCATAGTTCAACCGTATTGCCATTCCCGGAATATCCTATTCTGTATCTGACATCAAATCCTGTCAATATCATTCGAGTCGACTCAAATGCAAATATTTTCACAGAGCATTGTGTGTTCTCTTTTATCGACGGTCTTATTGAGGACACCCCTCGGATTTCCCAATTCGATTCTCCATGACCACCACCGGGTCCGCTAGCGTGTAGTTCGCCATAGCAACAACATGATAGGTAATGGAATAATTCCAATAGTGACAGATGCACATAAAACACATTGCATTTCTGACGGCATAGCAACGTGCGCATTTAATATTAACATGCTCTAAAAATTTACGATGCAAAAGGGTCATTCTTTATTGAAACTCGTACCAGATGTGCTCGTCGCAACTAATTATGCATTTTAAGTTTGTGTTGAGTAAAGCGAAATATCGAAAATTTATCATATTGCGTCTGTTTTCTAATCGAAACGGAACTTATGAAATGAGAATAAATAATTATGTGCAGGAATTGATATAAATTGACAATGAGTACGTTCATTTATATTATATACATCTTACAATTCTTGTATTACCCCGAAATTTGTCTTTTTTGTGTAGTCTATCCAGGCCTCGAATATAATTTTCTTTGAAAGTCACCATTGAGGCGCAAAATAATTTTTAAATCCGTGGACATAATTAACCACGATTTTTTGAAACTTAAGCAAAATTAACGCACCACTACTAAATTTTGAAAAATATCTTTTTATTTATATTTATTATTTTATTATAGTTATTCAAAACATAGAACTTTTTAATAACTATAAAAACTACAGAAATCAACTAAACAGAATTATATCGAATGTAAAATCCAACTATTATGCAAACATATTAGAAAATACCAAAGATATGAAAAAAATTTATAAAGTTTTGAAAGATGCAACAAATGAAAATATTAGTAAGGCAGTAGAAGAAATAAATATTGTCAACCACGATACTAATGATCCCTTCTCTTGTACCAAAGACATGGTCAATTTTTGTAATAAATATTTTACAGAAATCGGTGGAAAATTATCAAAAAAAATTGATAAGCCCCCTAAAAATTATAAAATAAATTATCCAAAAATAAAAGAATCTATGTTTTTAAAACCGGTCGACAGAAATGAAATTATCTCTCATATAAAAACATTAAAAGAAAATAGTTCTCCTGGATTAGATCAAATAACATCTAAATTAGTAAAAAAACATCACGACTATATGTTAACACCACTCATTCATATTATTAATTTAATATTTGAAAGTGGAGATATTCCAGAACAACTTAAAATATCAATAATCTCCCCGATATACAAAAATGGAAATAAAAACCACATAACAAATTATAGACCCATTAGTCTAATAAATACCACAGCAAAAATATTTGAAAAATGTTTAAAGGTAAGATTGAATGATTATCTAGTAAAAAACGATATACTAAGTGAAAATCAATATGGGTTTAAACAAAACACGAGCACATGTGACGCAATGTTTGAACTGGTCAATGAAATTAAAATTAACCTAGATAAAGGAAAAAAATGTGTAGCAGTGTTTCTTGATCTGGCGAAAGCCTTTGACACAGTACCTCATGATACACTGTTAAATGTTCTAGAACATTATGGAGTGAGAGGTATTGTGCTAGAACTCCTAAGAAATTATTTATTTCAAAGAAAACAAATGGTTAAAATAAAAGATACACTAAGTGACCCAGAAGAAGTAAAGATAGGTGCCCCCCAAGGAACTGTTCTTGGGCCAATTCTGTTTTTAATGTATATAAACTCTTTATTAAAAATACATGTCAACGGAACAGCAATCTCATATGCAGATAATACCGTTATAATTTTTAATGATCACACTTGGGAAGAGGTAAAAATAAAAAACTGGCTAGATTTTCATAAACTTTCCTTAAATATTAGCAAAACAACGTTCATAGCATTTTCAATAACAAACGTTAATCGACCAGAATTTAAACTACACATAAATAATAACTTTGAAATAAGTATGTCTGAAAAAACGAAATATCTAGGAATCATAATTGACCAAAACCTCAAATGGAACGAGCAAATACAATCTCTAATAACCAAATTACGAAGATTTATACACAAATTTTATGAATTAAGAAAGATCATGAATCGCAAACAGTTAATAATTATTTATAAATCACTTATAGAGTCAATCCTCCGATATGGCATAATCGTATGGGGGGGTTCATATGATACAACCTTACAGCCGCTTAGACTAATACAAAATCGTATTGTCGAAATGATTTTTAGAAAACCATTTCTTTATCCGATAGCTCTCCTTTACAATGATGAAATCATAAACATAAGAACACTGTACTTATACTCATGTTGTATTTTTATATTTAGAAAACCACTGTTAAGAACTACTGCTACACATCCTCATAACACAAGAGCTAAGTCAAATAATAGCTTAATCACTCCAACATGTCACCGTGATGCTAGTCAACGATTCGTTACCACAATTGCTCCCAAAATTTATAATAAGTTACCGACAAACATAAAAAATATAACCAAATTACATATATTTCGACTAAGAGCTAAAAAATTTGTTTCAGCAAACTCAGACTTATTTAAAGATATTCTGTAATTAGTTTGATGCAAAAAATTTATTATCGTCACTATTAACTCACATTGTAAACGTATATTATTTTGTTCTTTTTATATTGTAACACATACAGGTGCATGCGCCTAGATGCCTAGATTTTATTATTATTGTTTTTTTTTTCATAATATTAATCAAATGTTTTTATGTCTTAGTTAATTATATTCTTATTCTTACTTAATGAGGGTATTAACAAAAGATAAAATTTCCAAAGAAGGTAAGAAAAAAATAAAGAAAACAAAGCAAGAAAACTCAAACAATAAAAAAATTATTAACTTAAGTTCAAAATATTTAATAATCGGTATTTCCTCCTCTATTTTGAATAACAGCACGGCAGTGATTATTCATTCTTAAAATTACGGGCATTATTTCGTTTTCATCCAATTTATTCCTTATTTGGACAATATCTCCATTAAGCCCATTCAAAGTGTTAGGAGGGTTAGGAAGTTCTTTAAAACGGCGGTAAATCATGTCCCAAACATTCTCAATTGGATTAGGATCAGCACTGTTTGCTGGCCAATCCATAGTTTCAATTCCAACCTCATTAAAATAATTTTACACAATCTGAGCAGCATGCGGTCTAGCATTATCATGCTGAAACAGAAAATTCTTACCAATGTAAGGGCCAAATGGTAACACATGTTCTTGCAGGATCTCCCTAAATCTCTGTACAATTCTTCGAGAGCTTCATCCCTCTTCCAGTGAAATGACTGCCTAAGCACATTCTTCGGCGGTCAAATTTCTAGATTGGTGTTTCATAATAAATACTTTACTTCACTGTAACTCACAAATGAACATTTTCAGTTCAAATGATAAATTTTAGCGATAAAACCTAAATAAAAAAGAAGTATGTTAATTCCAAAAAAATAAAAATAACGAAAACAGAATTCGATAAAAAAAACCAAACGTATAAATTAAGCATGTGTGTACTACGGCTGTTTAACATAAAAATATTTTCATTTTTATAAGAACTTCCACTAATAATTCGAAATAATTTAGTGGTGCGTTAATTTTGCTGGGCAGTGTATATATATATATATATATATATATATATATATATATATATATATATATATATATATATATATATATATATAATCTTCTGATAATTATTAGCAATAACAGGCTTGTTGAATCTTAAAAAACTCGATTTTATTAAAAAGTTGACGTTTCGCCACGACATTCGTGGCTTTAATTAATGACAAATGGAATATTATCAAAAATTATACAAATATTCCTAAAACCGATTTTATAGAAGCAATTCAATTTGCTCTTGGTACATACTATTCTCAATATGAAAATAACTTCTACCAACAAATTGATGGTGTAGCAATGGGAAGTCCTATTTCCAGTGTTATAGCTCAATTAGTTTTAGAATATTTAGAAGAAAATGTATTAAATAATTCGAATAAACGAATTATAACTTTCAAAAGGTATGTTGATGATTGCCTTATAATAACATCAGAAGATTTTATTGATGATATTCTCAAAAAATTCAACGACTTTAATAGAAAATTACAATTTACTCTAGAAAAAGAAACGAACAATACATTAAATTTTCTTGATATTACTCTCATACACAAAAACAATGAAATTATCACAAAATGGCATAGAAAAGAAATTTTTTCACAAAGAACATTGAACTACAACAGTACACATCATTTGTCACAAAAAAAGAGTTTAATAATCGGATATATAGACAAAGCACTTAAACTTACTTCACCTAAACACAGACATGAAACATTACAAGATTACCCAATAAAACTTATACAGAAAATCACTAAAAATAGAATTCATAAACTTTACAACACATTAGAAACATCAAAAAAAGAAAATATTAACAAAAAATATATTCCTCTTCCATATATTCCTCATTTAAGTAATAAAATTTCACAAATTTTAAATGCACACGATATTAAAGTAGCCCACACCGCACAAAATCAAATTAAACAAATATATTCTAAATTAAAAAGTAAAACACCTCTTCTGAAAAAATCTCATGTTGTTTATAGTATACCCTGTTATAATTGTAATAAATCATATATAGGACAAACTTTTCAAAATTTAGGAGAAAGATTAAAAGCACACAAATATACCAGAACACAAACCACAGCACTAATAAAACATAAAAACAATGAGAATCATACTTTCAACTTTAATAGCACAAAAATTTTAGAAATAGAAAAAGATCAAAAACGCAGAGAAATTTTAGAAATGGTACATATTCAAAAAAATTTAAATAAAGTCGTAAATGATAGAACAGATATCAAACATTTGAGTTCAATATACGCAGATTTAATTCTTTAATTTTTCTAAGAAACAACATAAATCAAAACAAAATAATCAACAAACAAACTCTAACCATATCAACTCATCTTCTTAGACAAAATCTAAACATCTAGAATTTTCAATTTTTCTAAAAAGAAAGTATAGTTTAGAACATGTGATCTCCAAAATTACAAGTAATGTCTTTTTAAAGACAACAATCAAATATTTTAAACCTATTTTGTACATTACGTGGGTGAAGGTTTCTGTGGTTCCCTTCCCATCTAATATCAACAGACCTGTCTGTTTATATTGGACTAAATAGCACGTAATTAATAACTGAATATTATAGCCGCAATGAGAAATTTTTGAAAAAAGATAAATAGTACCCTATTCTTTGACTCTTCAAAATCAAAATAATTTGAACCTATTTTTTTTCCCCCTCACCATCTAATAATAACAGATTTGAATGTTAATATTGGACTGAATAGCACGTAATAAATAACAAAGAACGGCCACAGCCGAAAAATTTTAGTGAAACAGAGTAGTCTGTTTCTATTAAAATTTTTTCAAATCAATAAATGTCAAAGAAATTTCAATTTTTTCAAAAGTTTTGATAAAGCCACGAATGTCGTGGCGAAACGTCAACTTTTTAATAAAATCGAGTTTTTTAAGATTCAACAAGCCTGTTATTGCTAATAATCATCAGAAGATTAGAAATAGTTCACAGGCAACAACAATTCGAATAAATAATTATATATATATATATATATATATATATATATATATATATATATATATATATATATATAATATATTTATATATATTGTTTTTTTTAAGATTCAATTTGGAAATTTCAGCTATCATACCAAATGAGCTGAAATTAGGTTATTCTTGATGCAGGACGAAACTATCATAATTTAGGTGCATTCATTCAAAATTTTGGCACCTTCAAACTTTGGGAGCGTCGGGGAGGTGCACGAGCGGGAAGTTTCCGAATCGGTATTAAAATATGTGGAAATTAATTATAAACAACATATCCGATATTCAACCCCCTACAGCTTTTTTGAGGGCGCATAAAGCTAACGAAGTGCCTGTTGGTAGCATAAACCTTTTTCTTGTACGCCGTAATTTAATGTGAAATTTTTTTATTTTTGCATGATTTTTTCTGTTTTGAATACCTCCGCAACCCATCAGAATTCAGTTGAAATTTCTCACGTGAATTGAGCTGATGTTAGGGAAGTGCACTGTAGTGGTTTCAACTATTTTCCTCAATAGCCGTGTAGAGTGTAGTGTAGAGATATGTCATGTTATTTCTTGGTTTTTGATGCGCACATCCACAGCTTCTACTGATTGAGTTGGAGAGTTGAAATTTGGTAAGTGTATTGAGTTGAAAGTGTTTGTTCTGTCACCGCAATTTTTATGTTATTTTTGTGATTCTAAGGATTTTTGTGCATTGTGCATATCTACAGCCAATCCAAATTCAGTTAGGAAGCTTTAGTTATTAAATGTTTCTTCTTACCGCCTTTTTTTTTCATGAATTTTTGTAGTTTTTCACGCTTTGTGTGTCTCTTCAGGCCGTACAAATTGACTTAGAGAGGTTAAGAAATTGCTTGTAAAAATAACATAAATGAGGAGAAAATGCGACCTAAGTGAAAGAGCTCTGCTACTAACTAGTATTTTTTTACTTCTGACAAATTTTCTGAGGCAAAAAAAAAATTGAAATTTTTCTTATATGTCGAGTGAATGGAACACCTTAATGAAATACCAATGAACTGCAATAGTTTATTTTTGTATCACTCAATCATTTGTCATCAGAGATGCTGTTATTAATTTGAATTTGCTAACTATTCTAGTCAACAAGTGCTTTTTTGTTCACCTTTTATCATAAGAGAAACGAAAAAAAAAATTTCTTGAATCAAAGTTTCAAATTTTGCAACTACGTACGTAAATTGTTGATGAAAAACTGAAAAATAACATTTTTAAAATTATTTTAATGGCGATCTATTATGAAATCTTCCAAAACTAGCTGCAAGAAAGGAAGAAACCTCAGATATATAGTACAACAGTTATCACACTTTCAATGTTCATGTTCAAGCGGCAAAAAATTATTAAGTAACTACTGCAGAACTAGTTAAAAAATCGCGATGAAAATTTTTTTGCGCCGGATTATTGTTCATTCATCTATCCAGTAAGATCCTGAATGTTTTCATATTTTAATCTTCATATTCAATATGGTTAAAGTGTCTGAGTGGGCTATTCAATATGGTTAAATAATGTTTATTGTTAAAGTGTCTGAGTGGGCGTGGCTTGCGCAAGTCAAATTACCCGTTTTCGGCTGTATTTTTACCCCTCTGAGATAATTATAGATATTGATCCTAAAGTTCCGGAAGTTGAGACTTTCTTTTAGGATATTTCCTCCTCTTATTGAATCTTTTTCCAGATATCTAAAATATCGATTAGTTTTTGAGATATTTGCAAAAAACAATTCCCTACTTTTTTCTTTCAGTAAGTTGTTTATAACTTTCACCACTGCATCGAGCGGAGCTTTATTCTTTTCAAAAAACATCTACATGCTATTCCGAATCGAATGACACCTTGCTCATATTTTGCCGAGACAGATGAAGTTGAACAAAAAAGCACGTGTTGACTAAACTAAATATAAACACAACTCACGAGAAAGTGGACCTTTGGTTATATTAAAACCACTTTTTGAGTAATATCACCCTTTTTCTAAGTTTTGAGTAGTAGTTATCTCCCTACTTTCATTTGAAACTTCTTTCAATCAAACTGAAATAAGTCAGAATGTTGATTTAGATTTAAATGCTGACTTCCTGCTGAAGAAATTTGATCAGTTGTATACCACGACTAAAAACCCCATTCGTGAAACTTAAATTTAATCCTATTCACGCGACTATTATGGGACCAACTCACTACGAGGAGATATCCTAGTAAAAACGAACCTTCAAACGCATTGATTTCTTGTTGGCGATCGCACCCACTAACGAAGATTACTTCGTACCATGAATGTGATGCATGAACGTATGCCTAGCCTGGCAGTTATGGCTGCTCTAAATAATTCTATTATTTTGTTATCATTGGATTATTGAAAACCTTGAAAAACCTTGATCTTCAAAAACTTCACGTAATCCAATAAATAATCTTATATGCAATGGATGCTGCCAGCGCTTGACTTGACATCTTGCTACCGTGGATAAATTAATTGTTTTATTATGGTAAATCTTAATTAATCGTTTGGGTCAATGTGTCAATCAGTATGAACAATGTAAGTATTCCACAATCTTAATGTATAGTCAGAGACCGCCTTGTCTCTTGTATATTATATATCGAAAATATTATACAGCTGCAGAACAGCTGCAATAAAAATGGCAACATAATAATATTTGATCATTTATGTTCAAGGAGTCACAGTAAGTATTGACTTCTTCCTGTACATGTAGAAACTGTGTTACAACTCTGTCTGTATAGAGAATATTACTAAACAGATTTAAACCTAGGAAATACTTACCCGTTGTGGCGATATGTGACCAAATGTTTAACCGATATCTTGCCGACTTGACACATTGAATGTTTTTGCTTTATAAATAATGATTAATTTTTTGAGTTCAAGGTGTCTTACAATATGAAGAATGTAAGTATTATAGATCTGTCTTGCATATTTTGCTATATTAAATTGATAATTTCATTATACATCTCCAAAACTGAGAAATACTTGATAACAGTTTATCCTTTGAGTTCTAGGTGTCATTTAACGCCTTAATGCCTGATTTTTTCAAAATTGTTGAAAAAAATTCTACAGTCAGAAAAATATTAAAAAAATTAAATGCAATATTAAGGTATTGACAAAAAAAGAAAAAACTGGTTTGTGCCAAATAAGGGACAGTATGCAAAATGAATCCATACCGAGAATCTGAAAACAATACTTCATATTCATTTGATATGATGTATTTACTTTAATCTGGATTAAAACTATGTACTAATACATTTTCTTGTCCATAACACAATTAGGGATCCATAATATGCCTAAAAAATCGGAAAGTGCGCGCACGAAGGGTTCCGTACCATTCACTATGCCCCCGTTAAATATTTATTTTATTTTAATTTTATTATTTATTATCAAAGTACATATACATTTAATTATTTGTGAATATAAGTGCCTACCTGTTACCATTTTTTAAATATTTATTTCATCTTGATTTTATTATTTATTATTAAAGTAAAAGTACAACCTGTTACCATTTTTTAAATATTTATTTCATTTTAATTTTATTATTTATTATTAAAGTAAAAATACAAGTGAGTATTTTGTGAATATTTAAAGTGCCTGCATGTTGCCATTATTAATATCGAGCAAAAAAGAGCAGAAAAATCGCTATTTTGTATGGGAGGCCCTCTTAAATATCTATTTTATTTTGTTTTTAGTATTTGTTGTTATTGGGAAAACATAATAAGCGATACGCCCCCTACCGGTGTCGAATATTACTAGAGCATGGGAGATAGATTGCTTTGTTTACATCTGTTAACGTGTATTTTATATGAAAAGTTGTTGAGTTTTAACTGTATTTTGGATCGTTTACAAACGTTCAGAAGAGTTGTTGTGTATTCTATTGTTCATCTTGGGCAAAAAAACCCGAATATAGCTTACATACCTTTCCGAAAGCTGGACAATTCAAAGTTGCATTCCAAACAAAGTTGGGAAACAAGGAAATGATGTACAGAAGAAAGGTGTGGATTCATAACTTGAAGATTGAAAAAATGTCTGAACATAAGAGAGTTGTTCTTTACAGTTTACTGAGAATAATTATTTTCCCTGCATTAAGTTTGTGGATTTTTCCTTATAGAATTATACCAACTGATGATGTGCAATTTTCAGCTAACCGAAAACGTAAAGTTTTTGAAGTCCAATGCTATTCCAACGAAAAATCTTCCACTTTTATCGGAATCTGAACCTGGGCCATCATCCAGAGATTCTAGATTATTGTTTTTTCTTTCATGTAACAACCAGAGATACTATTAAAATAATAATACTAAATAATGTTTATTTGCGCAACCAAAATAACAGTTTAACATCAACATCAAGAATGTGAAATAAAACTTGACTCTATAGCTAGGTAAAAACTAAAATATTCAATTATATAATCAGGAAAACAGAGATTCTACCAAAAAAAACCAGACTCTCAGAAGTCCACCGTACTTTAAGGATAGCTGTTATACGCCAGGAAAATTCAAAAAATATAATAACTTATTACGTTCAAACCATTCAAGCAGAGTATTCATATTAATTCTTCTTTTATTTCATGTTGTTTCTTTCAGTTTTGCTGGGAAGTACTCAGTTTTGTCCATTATACTCAAAAGTTCTTCAGATCGTAATGAAAGTAGACATGTCAGAGATGTTTCCTTGAAACTTTTGAAAGTTTTTTATTTTTTAAATAAATAGGTGTTTTATCATACAGCCTTTTCATGAGGTATACATAGTTCCTTCAACCAATTAATTTATTCGTCCTCTACTTTATTTTATTATTGATTTTCATGTTCAATGATAAAAACTCAGTGTACATTTCAACTTGATGTAGGTAGGTTATCTACTGTTGAACAGAGATAATATTGTCCTCAATCGAAACACAATGAACCACTAGAAAATACGAAGTCCAAAAAAATACAAAATACTAAGCTAAGCGTTCGAAAACTCAAAATGAAATGAGCGTAAATACCATTACCAATAAATGTAAACAAACAGCTAATCTTCCATGCTCTAGTACCGATATTAGCCGTTCCGGCGCTACGATCTTAATTTCGGACGCCAATAGAGGCAACAGAAATACATAATTTGTGAAAATTTCAACCATCTAGCTATCGCAGTTCTTGAGATACAGCCTGGTGACAGACAGACGAACAGACAGCGAAGTCTTAGTAACAGAGTTCCGTTTTTACGGAACCCTAAAAGGTATTCTGTAAAATTCACACAAAATGGATAAATTCACTTAAAGGAAATCACAAACACACACGACACTAAAGACCCCTATTTAGTATTACATTTTATTGTATTGGGGGTGCGATACAAATGACCTCATCAACTGCACACAAAGCACAAACAAAACACCATAAGACATGTCATGGTATTGTGGGGGGCTTGACACAAAATTTAATAGAAAATTGGACCGAAAATCCTAAAAGGTTGAGAACCGCTGCTCTAAATACAACTGCTCCAACTGTATAATGTTCCTTTTGTAGCACGAACTAATTTTTAGATAAAAAATGTCAATTATTCAAAAATTCGAGAAAATATTACTATGATGGAGTTGCTAAAAGTATTTTTTTTACAAAAACAATTTATATCTACTACAAAGTTACGTGGATGAACTCAAAAATATTACTGAATTTACGTAAATACTAACAAGCAGCTGATTCATGCCAACATATTTAAAAACACATCTAACTGGTTAATAATCACAGAGAAGGCTCTCTGGAAATAACGCTGTAAGTGTGTAAAGTAATATTTCCGTGCTTTGTGTAGTAAAGCGTGTAAAACATTGATTTGTGCCATATTTGGCACATGATGCAAGAGGTTAATATTATTGCTGCTGAAGACGTTTGTTTGATCACACAATGTAGGAATCGTTCAATATTACCTAGGTCCGAATTTTTGTTCTTTCTATGTTACTAAAATGACTATTCGTTCGTTTGTGTTTTCCATTTCTGTTGCATATTTCCCTTACATCAAATTAAAGTTGTTTCGACTCATTCAATGACACTAACTTAATTCGGCGTTGATAAGTCCCTTATCAGTATTGGAGATGCTTCTTAATCGTAAGAGAAGTGCTAAAGAAAGGGAGGCTCATCGCAAAAATCATCAGCGTTTCCGTTTTCATCCGTTATTACAAGCAAAATACTTTGGTGGATAATACTATTCTCCCTTGGTTTATTATTGATCCCTTCTGGGGATAATCTTTTTTGACAGTAGTATCAGTATATAGGATCTAGTAGGACGTAGTAAAATTTACAATACAAAGGAATAGACAAACATAATAATATGAAACCTACAAAACAGACGTGCAAAAGATTAAAAATTACAAATTTTCGTAATTAAAATAGTCAAATTTGAGAACTAATAAAATTTGTACAATTCAATATTTTCCTAATTCAAATGAAACAGAACGTTATCGCGACGCAACCAGTGTTCATGCTTGCAACGCTGAGCGAATGTTACCGAACGAATCACGACAATATTCTGCGAGGTATGTGAATTATGCACATACTTGCATTGTTGACCCAAATGGCAAATTGTTGACAAAACGACAAAAAATACCGCGATTTCAGTAGAACATATCGCGTGTTGACGCGATATCGCGTCGGGCTTACCATACTTGTTTGTTATCGCAAATGGATGCAAGCTGCTGATGGATTAATACGTAAATTTGATGTAAAGCTTTATTACCACCATTTATCGCGCGCTATATATAGGTATGGTAATCATATCGCTCCGTGTGCAAACGCCCTTATGATTTAACGACCTTGGCAATGAAAGGCTTCTCCCTCCTTTAAGCGGCCCATAGACGCTCAATAGTATTGTGCAATGTGTATTACACAATATTTTGATGGAGGCCTCTAGACGCTCGATATTATTGTACAATATTTCGGTTTGTGCAAAAATTTGAACTGTATGGAGGCGATATTGAAGGTTGTGCAATATATTGCTCAATTGCGAGCACAGACGGTACAACCACATTGTGCAAACAGTCCCCACCAGAAAATAGTCATCATTTTGAGTGAAAATTAATTGTATTGCGTGTTAATTGCTGTGGCCCCAAGTGTGAAAAAAGAAAAGGGCTCGCAGAAAGACAGCAAATGGGCCAAACAGTGGTTTATTGATAGGGAGAGTACACTCACGAAAAGTTACTCAATGAAACGAGAGTAATTGAACCAAATGATTTCCGCAACTTTTTACGGATGGACGAAGAATTATTAGATGAACTCCTCGCTTTGGTTACTCCTGAAATCGGTAAAAGGAACACTATCATGCGCGATGCAATTCCTGCAAGTTTTTTCCTATCACCACGTCATACTGCTCCCCCTTTTTGTCACGATTAATATAGTCTTTGGACTTCACATCCCACAAAGCCGGAAGACCACGATACACCTCGATAAATTCAAGAATTAATTGTCTTTCGACTTTCTTGTCACCCATGATGAGGCATAGTTGAGACGACTTGTTGAAACGACCGCTACTTGAGGTCAACTGACGGGATATTGCTCAATCTTGATAACAGACGGCACAATATTTCCCAGTTTGTGCAATATATTTTCAAGATTTTGAAAATCACACAATATGTTGCACAACTTTTCAATATCGTCTACACACGGTCAATTATATTGCACACAACTAAATATTGCGCAATAATATTGAGCGTCTATGGGCCGCTTTAGAAGGATCGTTCGATCAGGAATTTACGCATTTTCATCTTTCAATGCACAACTCCACATAATCATCATTTGGCAACGCATGTCAGGAGGTTGAAAGTTTCCGGCCGTGAGACGACTATCTCGAGAAGAAAAATCACGTTAATCAACGTGACGCCCTTTGTCGACTCTAATGTCTGGATACTTCGAAGAATGGCATGAGAATTTATATTGGCTTTCTGAATGAATATTTGTTCAAACATTTCAGCACCCAATTACAAATTATTAACTAGGACAAATCCGGAGAAACCCTGACGGATGGCAACCCTTGTTGCAGAGAAGGCGCTCACCGTTAAAATTTCGCAGTAGGTACTAAAAATTATTGAAATTTAAATTTCTGAAGCCTGCTAGTATTAAGTTGATGACCGAAGAAATTTATCGGATTTGAATATAAATAACATTCTCACACTTCAGTGGTCGCCATGGCAAACCTACAAGAATTGGGAGTAGAATTTATTGACCACCCATCATATTCACGTTGATTATATTTCGCGATTGTCGTTCGGACGCGGAAATTTTGGCCGAGGAAGTAAAGAAACAGATATTAAATATTATTAAGATGTATTGAAATAATGAAATAGTCATTGAGAAATTCAACTGAATATTTCAAAAATATATTATTTATGTATTTAGTAGAAATTTTTTCTGTTATCCTCATATATTCAACTGTTATACTGTGTCAACATTTGTGTGAAAATTCAAAATATAGGAGATTGTCGATATAATAGACTACAGGCCCATATCAAAAAATGGATGGGTCAAATGAACCACCAGGTGATGTATATAGGACGATATAAGAGCATAAAATAATAAGATTCAGCACTATGCCGTCACTTGAAAGCTGTCCAACTGAGTGCTGGTGAGAATTCAAAAGTGTAGGTAGAGGGAGTACATTTTGGTCATTTATTTTTGTACGGCATTTTTACCATGGATAGATCCATGAAAAATAATGAGAAAGCGCGCAGTGCCGTAAAAAAATGATGAGCCAGAAAGTCGGTAAATTTTTTTGATTTTCTGACAATTTCCAGGGTAAATTTGGTAATTTCATTCTGTACGGCATCAGTTTCATACTGTTTTAATAGAGCTTCTAATCCATTATTCGGCAACGCCGTACAAAAATCATGCGACAAGGGGAAAAAATCGAGGGTTGCAGCCTCCTCCCTTTCCGTGGTCCGGGGGTGATTTGAAACAACATAAAATTAATTTATTTTGAAAGTATTTTATGCATAGATAATATTTTTTTACATGCCGTACATTTTCGTTGGTCCAAAGGTTTGTAGGTGGAAACAAACTCTAGGAAAAATCCATAGAACGAAATGTAAGAAAAATCCATATAACGAAATGTAGGTGAAATTCATGACGATATTTTTTTATACGGCATTTAGATAGTTTATTTGTACTTAATGCAATAATTTATAAAAAGTTGATGCCGTACAAATCTGAAAGTTCATATGGATAAAAAAGTAAAATATTAAATAAATATAATTTACATATATATCGTCATTTTCATCAGCCTAATAGATATGGTCTGCATTAAAATGTACGGCATCACTTTTTTCCTAATTTATTTATCTTAATTCTATTCAAAACAAGGGAAAAATGTAGAAAATTGCTATATTTTATTAATCTATGAATATTTGAACTTATTATTATTTTTAATAGTACTTTTGAGTGCTGAATAATGTATTGGATCCGTAGCCGTACTTTTTCAAATCACCCCCCGGACCACGGAAAGAGAGGGGGTTGCAACCCTCGATTTTTTCACCTTGTCGCATGATTTTTGTACGGCGTTGCCGAATAATGGATTAGAAGCTGTATTGAAACAGTATGAAACTGATGCCGCACAGAATGAAATGACCAAATTTACCCTGGAAATTGTCAGAGAATCAAAAAAATTTACCGACTTTGTGGCGCACCATTTTTTTACGGCACTGCGCGCTTTCTCATTATTTTTCATGGATCTGTCCATGGTAAAAATGCCGTAAAAAAATATATGACCGAAATGTACTCCCTCTACCTGCACTTTTGAATTCTCACCAGCACTCAGTTGGGCAGCTTTCAAGTGACGGCATAGTGCTGAATCTTATTATTTGATACTCTTATATCGTCCTATATACATCACCTGGCGTTTCATATGACCCAACCATTTTTTGATATGGGCCTGTAGTCTATAACATATGGAGGGAAAACTGGGAGATATCGACAACAAATTCTGATATCCGACTTCTAATTCGTGCTCATATTGTAAAAAAATTCAAGATTTATGATTCTATCTGAGCTTCTGTGAACAGTTAAATGTAATAATAAGATGCTTTCGGATTATAGTAGATAAGAGTGCGAAATATGAATTAACCAGGTAATCAATCCGTGTAATACAGAGCACGTTTAAAATATATTAGAAAATCTTAATCATACCAATAATGTATAATATGAAGTTATTCATCATATTCATCACAATGAGTACTTGCACTGCAATAAAATGAAATAATTGCATGTTTCGTAAGTGAATAACAATTTGTGTACATACTACCTTCGATTCGATTTAGAAACTCTACCTTGCACAAGCTCGTTCAGTGTTGTACCTATGCCAAATGCATGTGTATTTCTGATGACTACTTAAGGCTCATTTAGACATGTCAGTGTACTCAGCCGAGTACTCTACAAGCAAGCCACTAGCATGAAAATGAGATGTGTGAACAGTCACTTGTGCTAGTGCACTGGCTTGCGAGTGTACTCGGACACAGCTTAACTTTTTCGTGGTAGTAAAGAATAGGGGGTTCGAAAGCACCAGTGTACTGGCGAATATAGACAACTACTAGCACGTTTCTTATTTACGTTTCCTGTGATCTGCCAGTACTGTTGTAAAATGAAAATGATTTGCTAGCAAGTAAAGTGAAAAAATTACTATTAATTTTTTTGAATATTTAGCTGCACATGAACGAGGAATGTTTGTGGGATATAAAAAGTGACCACTATAAAAATTAACATAAGCGAGAAGCTGTATATTGAAAATTGAGGGATTCTTCCAAAGTTCACAACTGAAGCTTAACTAGAGAACATTTATATTATTTCGCTACTATTCACGCAATATGTCCTTCAACATGTCTTCTAAATTCATCAATTAAAATCGTTGTTAAGTGGTCTATACAAGACTTTATAACCATATTAATCATTTTTGTTCTAATTAATACCCTTTATGGAATCTGAGATCGATCTAGGACGCTAAATCAAAGAATGAAGTATACCCGACACTGAACTTCTGCTAGTGATGTGTGCGCATTTTACTCGGCCGAGTACACTGTCATGTCTGAATGAGCCTTTATTCTGGATAAATTACTAACATAATTTCTTGTTTTACTAAACTTGTGAGTTTAGCGGTGAATCTCTGTGTTTATGAATGGTTTTTGGAACAAAAATCGCCTTTTGGCTTTCGCATTCCTCAAATTGTTTTTATCAGTACCTAAAATGTTATTTTTTAGTATTATTTTGGTAAAATGAGTTCTTGTCGGAAGTATGTCATTGAATTTTATTCTGACGTTATATGTTGTTTCTATGTTATATACATATTATGACTTTTTAGCAGAGCATCATCAGTACTATTTTCCTTGACTTCAGTAACTGCATCCCTTCGAACATATTTGTTAGATACAACTAATTCCTTCTAAATATTGAGAAAATCATTTGTTATGCGCTGATCGTCGGTACTATGGTTATTTATAAAAAATATTAAACATTGGAAGAAGCCCTTTTTCCTGAAAAATATTGATATTTATGTCGATTTTCTAAATTTCGCCATCGTAAGTCTGAATGTGCTTATGATTCGCATTTCTCTTATTTTCCAGGAAGAGGATGAAGTCATGGGATTAGTTGAATTTCAGGGTAGAGTAAGTCTTCTTAGTGAATCATATTTTATTGCCTGATAACAAAACATTACTTCAAGAAAATAAAGCCCTAACCTATTCAACTGAAGCATTTATAATATCACAATTTCAGAGTGGTGCGCCTGCAATACCGCAATTTAATCCGGGCCCAGTAAGTTGTTGCTGTTTATTTGAAGGTTGTTATTTACGCGTTCACTATTTTCAGTCCACAAGTCAAGGGGCGATTCCTAAAATACCGCAAACATCTAATAGAGGAGGTGTAAGTTTAATTAGCAGTTTTTCTGATACGAAAAATGAAAGACCAAATGCAAAAATCATTTTCAGACGAAAGGTAGGGTGAAAAGAGCGGTCCTGAACGCCATCAGGAACATTATGGTAAGTCCAATGATGAAATACCACCGTATCTATGTATTTGATTGACTTTTCTCAAATTTGAATTGTATATTTGTTCATTTTGCAGCCGACAAGCAGTAGCGATGAAAGTCCTGATCCCGAAAAAGTAAGTTTTGATTCATTCGAATCGACATCTGTCCTTAAACTTTAATGAATTACGCAACCCCAGTTATTTCGTTTCGAAATTTTTAGAAAAAAAGAAAGTTGGTTGAAATTAATAATTCCACCATACAAAAATAATGCTTCACATTTGTCACAACTGGAAGAATTAGCTATACACTTTTGATGTATAGTTTGATTTGAATCTGAAACGTTAGGAATGCATACATT
>JARQZK010000057.1:445000-475000 GCA_030704885.1 Cynegetis impunctata | reverse complement strand
AAATAAATCTATAAGAGTAATAACTTACAAAGAATTAGATATTTCAAAAAAAACTAATGGAATCTGCAATTGAAAACAGAATGAGTCCCAACAAAGCTATCAAAGAATTAATATAGGCAAGAATAGAATAGTCATATCAACGAACGAAAATAAACAGTTCGAAATAATATATTCATTACATGGAGAATCTAGATCCAGTAAAAACTACCCTTTTGGTAAGAGCACGTTATAGACCAAACTATCGTACGATAGTACCTACTATAGTTTGATCCATATAAGGATCCTGGGAATAACAAGAAGATATCATATATATATATATATATATATATATATATATATATATATATATATATATATATATATATATATATATATATATATATTAAGGTGGGACGGATGTCAAATTTTTTAACATTCTCCCTTGAAGGATGTATGGAAATTCGCTCCATGATATGAATTAACATGAATGGCAATTTTTTGAAGTTTCTTATCAAATTATTATATTTGCTTCATTTAAATTTTAGAAGTTCTAATGTTTATGTGATGATCTTGTAATTATTGATGTTTGTTCCAAGATAATATTTAGTTTTGATGGTTTAATTGAAAGTGGCTAATTTGTGATTGAAATTATTCGTTGGTTCCGTTGGTTTTTGTTGTTCTGCATTTTCGTTTTTATTGTTTATTCTGTTCGGTTTTTATTCGAAAAATAATATATGTTCATTTTGTTGTCAGCTATATGAAAATGAAATATATATATATATATATATATATATATATATTTATGTACATATGAATATAAATACATATATATATATATATATATATATATATATATATATATATATATATATATATATATATATATATATATATATATATATATATATATATATATATATATATATATATATATATATATATATATATATAAATTTACGTTTTATCAGTTTGATAATGATTGCAATACTATTTCTATATGTGTGCACAGTTTCATTCATTTTTAATTTGTGTTATTATGATTATTTTAGCCATTGAACATCTAGCAGAGGAATTGCAATATATTTTTTCGAATAATGTTATGTTCGGATTATATGAAATATTAGAATTTTCATTTGCAATGCAACCTTTCACCAACAAGGTATCATATTTCATTGAAGAATTGAACACATAATCTCTACTTTTCATGAAATATTTTTCAAGCTTCGTCAATACTCAACATTTTGAATATACACTAGAGTACTCAAAAATAATTAATTTCTGAATACAAAGAATGCCCTACATCATAATTTACAATCGTACATATATTTTGAATATATAGCAAACGAAATGATAGAGAAACTAACAATGATTAAATATAAAAATATATTATATTTGAGCTTAACGAATGTAAGTCTTTTGGGTATAAGTTTGAAAAGAAAACAGGTCGATGTTTTATGTAGAGTCGCCACAGTGGTAGGTAACTTGCCGTAGCTTCATGGTTATAAAGTTTTTGAAGATTTCGGCACAACCAATTCAAAATATATATATATATATATATATATATATATATATTATATATATATATAATAACTTTTTGATAATTATTAGCAATAACAGGCTTGGTGAATCTCAAAAGTTTTGATAAAGCCACGAATGTCGTGGCGAAACGTCAACTTTTTAATAAAATCGAGTTTTTTGAGATTCACCAAGCCTGTTATTACTAATAATTATCAAAAAGTTAAAAATAGTCCACAGGCAACAACAATTCAAATATATATATATATATATATATTGAAAATTGAAAAATTAATTCTCGCTGAATTAAACAGACGCAGCCAGTATGATAAAGATAAAAATATTCATTTGAAAAATTGGTGATCAATCAACTCTGATCTCATGAAACAAGCTCCGTTGGAGGGTTGATTCGATTGATCATCAATTTTATAAATGAATTTTTCAATGTATTATTATCTTATATATATTCTTCCTACTTCTCATTTTTATAAGTTCGTAATTGTATTGTCACATTGAAATTGATTCAATATTACATTAGACATTAAAGAAATAAAATTTGAACTGATATATATTTCCTCTATTCCAGGTGAGTGCAGTACAACAAAGCTCCCTACTAGAACGCGTAAGTCATCTTTCATAGTGAAACAATATTGAAAACAAATTTCACATGTATTAGTTAAAATTGCATGACGCGCGTTTCGAAGTACTACTTCTTCGTCAGATGCTGACTACGCACCGGTATAATTCTACAGATACAGGGTATAAAAATACAATCGTGAAATATTCTGGTAATTCAAACAGAACCACTACCAGATACTGCATTGTTGAAAAAGTTAACTAAGGGCAGGGTGTCTACATCCTTGAAAAACCTGAAAGTCCTGGAAATCTCATTGAATTTTTTTCTCCGGAAAAATCCTGGAATTTTCAGGGAATTTTGGTTTCACTCATGGAATTTTTTCAAGCGTTATCAGTTGTTTTCCAAATTTACTTTCTGCCTATGTAAAAAAAGCAAATTGTTTAACAGCATTTGCAGATGACGCAAGCTCGTTCAGAAACTCTCTTGGTAAAAAGATGTATTAAACTCGTGTGTCTAAGTAAGACATTGACCGAAAAAAAACCTATGTCAGGAGTGGTCCACGAGAGGTAAATCGTATCGCGATGCACCTGGAAAAATAACAAAATCACCATGAATTTCCTGGAATTCTCGGGGAATTTTATATCCAGACTTGAGTAGACACCCTGTAGGGACTATTTTTGTGAGTTCTGCTTGACCATTTAGAAGCACACCAGAGTATGTATTTGGATTTATTGATTAGTAAAGATTCTAGAATATTTTATTTTAATTAATTCTCCCTATTTAATATTTCAAAATCTGAGCTCCATAAGTGGTTCTAATTAGGGGCATCCATCAATTACGTGAGGTGTTTAAGGGGGGAGGGGGTCGAGCAAAATCTCACTTAATCTCACGTGGGGGAGGGGTGGTCTCGGCAAATATCACGTAATTTTTTTCCCGCAAGAAACAGTATAAAATTGCGAGAAAACTGGGTTAACTCCACTAAATATATAGCTGAATCATTTATGAAAATTTTCATCGCGGTTTAATTTATGCACTGATGGAAGAATTTATCAACTATAAATAAATTTATTTGGTTGGAAACAATTTATTCATTCATAAAATATGAAGAAGTATTTTTCTCACATTCGTCAACTATTGATAAATATTTATTAACAGCAAATACTTTATTTTGGAGTAAATATTTCTTCTTCATATACGGTACGATGTGAATATTATTCATAAAAAAATAATGCCATAACCTTTTATAATAAACATACGATGCACTAATAATTTTCACTGGAAAAAAACTGACTTATTGCTACCATTGTTTTATTATTAACTATTATTAAATTTTTTTCACATTCTTATGAAATATTACTGATTTACTTGAATTAATACAATTATTAATAATATGCATTTTAAAAAATGTCACGTGAGATTCGGGGAGGGAGAGGGGGGTTGAGCAAGAACTCACGACATCTCACCAAGGGGGGAAGGGGAGTCAAAAAATCGCCAAAATTATCTCACGTAATTAATGGATGCCCCCTTAACCCTCTCGCTCACCTTGTCCTCAGTTGAGGACAACCTACTTTGGATTTTTTCCTATGAAGTACCGCTTGCTCTTACTTCTCTGTCATATTGTCCTCAGTTGTGGACATCATATTCTTCCAAATGAATATATATGCTGCCATCTACAAGCTGATGAAAAAAATATTCATGCATTTGAAATATAGGTTTTCGTAGGGTAGCTATGACAGCAGTGTAGCGCTCTACTTTTTATTTTTTTGTTGGCTATATTCGTTAGACCATGTGTTTTAAAACTGTTTGTTTACGTTCAAAATAAGTGTAGACTTGTTCCAAAGCAATTGCGGTAGGTGATTTTTGTGCATATTGTAATCAGCGATTTTTGAAAGTGTGGCGTACTAGTTTGAGGACATTGTGAACTAGAGGTAAAGGCAACATCTGGGTGAATAAAACAGCACTTTTATTTTAATTCTGCAAAAGTTAAATTTTATTCACTTCAGTACTTCGAAAATGAACGCAAAAATATTATTTAATAAAATAAACAATGAAACATATTGATATTCTACCATTTTTAAAATATTTCTGAATTTTTTTTCCCTCCATCAGCTCATGATGTCCTCAATTGGGGACATGTTACAGTTCCCAAACGGAACATTTTTATCTGAATTTAACATAAAAAATTTTCTAAAAATCATAAGTTGCATTACAGTAAATTTCAGATTTTTCGCTCCAATAGTTTTAATTCGTGACCGAGAGGGTTAATTATATAATTTGCATAGAGTTTCGATTTTTATTATCAAAACTACGTTTATGTTCTGAAATTCTAATTTGAAAATTTTTGAAGGTTCTACCGGAATTAATTTTATGTACTCGAAATATTTTATTTTTATGAATGTCAGATTTATTATTCTTCATATGTTTTCAAATATTATTACCGGTTCGGAACGCTACATTAATATTGTTTCGTGAAAGAAGTGATTTAAGCTTTGTGCTGGGGATTTCAATATAAATTAAAACGTTACATTTCAATTTTTCTTTTGTGAATGAATAAACTTGAGAAATAGCTTCTGAATAACATTTTCTGTATCATGTTTTCTATTATATCTGGTTTATAATTAGTGTTAGTCGCGATTTCTTCAATAATACCTTTCTCTTCGTTAAAATCTACGTTAGAGAGAGGCATATTAACAAGTCGAAGAGTCCATGCTATTGAAAGCTTCCATTTTATGTCGAAACGGATGATTGGAACTATTTTGTATGACGCTATCAGTTTTGTAGTGAATTGATAAACTATTTTCGTTGTTGAATTTCTTGACTGTTGAATCTAGAACATTAATACAGTTATCTTTTTTGAATTGAATTGACATTTACTAGGTGAAAGTTCATATTCATAACTTTATAAATAAATAAAAAATTAACTTTTCACAGGTTGAAATAAAAATATATTGAGTAAACGCGTTTCGTCATAACATTGACTTCATCTCGTACTGAATTATGGTATTACAAAACAATATATTTATACGAAAACTTGAACATAACAGAGGGGTTCCTAGAGAAACTAAATAACAATAAGCAATTCATTCAGAGTTATTGGTTGGTACATTGAACAGATTGTTGAACTGTTAAACATACTTATGCAAACCTGAAATTGTTTCTTCATCAAAAAAATTTCAAAGTTTCGTATAAAACCAACAATAGCATTGGAAAATTGATTAAAAACAACATATCAAAAATTTATAGAGATGAACGTGATGGTGTTTATAGACTCAACTGTAACGATTGTGAAAAATTCTATATAGGACGTAAAATTATAAATTTCAAAACTGGAATACAAGAACACCAACATAGCTATATTAAGCGAAAAACTGACTCTAATTATGCGTGCCATCTCATTCAAGAAAACCATACCTTTAATCACAATTATGAGATATTACAGTTAGAAAATAGTCTCCACAAACCTAACTGTTGGGAATCCCTATACCATACCTGAATAAATATAAAAATTCCGAAAACCTAGTTAACGACCAAATCGAAGTAAACCCTTCTCCTCTCCTTCATATGTTTAATATAACTACGAATGACTTTGAATGAATTGCTTATATTGTTATTTAGTTCCTCTAGGAATCCCTCTGTTATGTTTAATTTTTCGTAGAAATAGATTGTTTTGTAATACCATAATTTAGTACGAGATGAATTTAATGTTAGACGAAACGCGTTTACTCAATAGATTTTCATTTTAACCTGTGAAAAGTTAGTTTTTTATTCCGTTATATTTTTTGATTTCCAAAATGGTGGCATTTTCATTATGCATGTAATTAATGAATATTTTGAAGGAGTAGATCTGGCTGAGAGTACCAGTGAAACAGCAAATTATATCAACATATCTATACCAATAAAGAAAACTCTGAGTTAAAGGATAGTTATGAATAGAATGTTCCAAATTATCCATGAATATTTCTACCGACAATAGACTCAGTAGATTACCTATAATTAAACCATTTGCACTGCAAATTTTCGGATCATTGAAACTAAATTAATTTTATTGGAGAACATAACTCTAAAGGCGGAGATATACTAGCGATAATTCTCGCGCAAGTTTTTTCGGACACTTCTGTCAACAGAACAGTGTAAACATCGCTGTGAGTCAGTTTTTCGGAACTTCTGCAAGATCTCACGACACAGAATAGCTCGCCAGTCTAAAGAGGAATAATTGCAGTGTCACGATTTATTGCAAGCTTCCAAACTGTTTCGATATTTCAGCAAGTTTCAGCGCGAGTTTTGTACCAACAGTATGTCGGACAAGAAAATGTTGTTCCACGACGAAATCAAGAAGCTATATTATATTTATACGAAAAAAATCCTGTGATGTGGGATGTGTAGTCGCTGATGTATAGAAAGAGGTGTAAAAAAGACGAAAAATGTCAAATTAGGAGACCAATATATAAAAGAACTTAAAAAAAGAAGAAATTGTGTGTTTTCTTCTCTGGAGTAGATGAGATCTATATATCCAACTGGCCTCATTTTCCTACATTACAATTTCTGCATCGTTCAGTGGGAGAGTTCAGAAACTACAGCTAATTTTGAAGTATTTGTTTTATATTTAGTTTAGAACTAAGTTATTTTAACAAGTAAAATTATGTGGTCAACCAGTGAAAAAATAATTTTACAAAATCATAATTAATAAAATATAGACTAGCGCGAGTTCCTCATTCAACGGCAAATTTTCCGTACCTTGAAAGGAATATTTTCGAAAAAACCTTGAACCCAATTTTGTCATGATGACCTTATAAGTTGCCCTACAAACTTATATGTATGAAAAACTAAATATAAATTATAAAATGAACAAACGTAGGCTCAAAATGGAAAGAATTTTTTTTATCATAATCCAAACAAATAATTGACATTTCCTTAATACAGTTGATGGAATCTGTCGTTACTACGTGAGAATTTAACATGATGAACAAAAACAAAACTTGAATTTACTACTATTTAGTGTATTCAAACAATAATGATTTTTCTAAGAACATTTTATTGTACCAATTTGGGAAATCCACTTCGATTAACCCTTCTTGAAATATGTTCCTCTTGTCTATTTAGGTAACTGCAATAATTATTTCCCACCCGTAAGCGCAGATCTATAATTATGTATTCACTTCTTAACTCAACCGCAGTTTTATATTTTCCAGAGTATTTTTGTGATGATAAATGTCGTAAACTCATGTTTTCTTCTTGTTCATTTGTTCAATATATTTCTTTTTCGTTTTTTGTTCTTATTTACATTATCACACATAACCAACAATAAGTATGTCTTATCAAACAGACTGACAAATTTAAATTATTGGATAGTCGTAGCAAAAATTCTTGCAAGTATAGTATAAACAGCTTTGCAAGAACTTGCGACAGATCGAACTTGGAACATTTAACAGACAGTAAATCGCGCCAATTAATGCTAACAATGAACACTTACATGGAAGAACTTCCGCAAGTTTTGTCGCGAGAAACTCGGCAGTCTATGTCCGCCTTAAGAGTGAAAGAATATTTGATTTTACTAATGGATCAACAGCGTTGTTATTGATGGGTATTTCTATTAGTTTTAATAGATTATGTGGTAGTATACTATGCAAAAGGTTAACAACATCACAAGACATGAGCTTTGAATTCATAGGCGAATAGGTAAAATGTTCCATTTTACGGGCCAATTCATACTTGTTACTAATTGAATATTTAGGATCAAATTTAAAGTAATTCTTGATTATTTCTATTAGAGAATGAGACAGAAAATATGACGGAGCTGTTGTAAGCGAAACTACTGATCGTAAGGGGGTTTATGTATTTTAACAAGGGAGCAAAGTTCTTGTATTTAATGATTTGAAATAATGAGTTTATTTTTATCCTTACTCTGTTTTAAGATATTCGAATTCTCTAGTGCTAATTTTATATTATTTTATGTACCTACTGGATATATATATATATATATATATATATATATATATATATATATATATATATATATATATATATATATATATATATATATATATATATATATATATATATATATATAATATATATATTTATATACTATAATATATATATACAATATTTATATAAATATATATAATATATTATATATATATATATATATATATATATATATATATATATATATATATATATATATATAATATATATATAGGATGTCAATTTAAAAACGAGTATCACTCAATATCTCTTGAACTAAAGATACTATGAAAGTTTGACGAAACACCTCAATTTCAGTATCAAAGGCGACAACTTTTGGGTTATTTGTTGTATTATATTCAACCCCTTCAGTCCCAGCACCTACCCGTGCAACTCCAACTAGAACCCTATTTATTAGGATAATGAAAGTAGTGATATACTGAAGTAACTAATTACTTTATGAATTGTTCAAAATGGTCCCCATTCTAAGCTCAAGTACAGCCGATATTCAAATATATATATATATATATATATATATATATATATATATATTATATATATATATATATATATATATATATATATATATATATAATCTTTTTGATAATTATTAGCAATAACAGGCTGGTTGAATCTTAAAAAACTCGATTTTATCAAAAAGTTTGACGCCTCACCATGACATTCGCAATTGAAATTTCTTTGACATTTATTGATTTGAAAAAATTGAATAAAACAGGGCTGCTTTGTATATGCTATTCAGTCTAATATTAATATTCAAAATTCTTATCATTAGATCGTAAGGGAAACCAAAGAAACCTTTACCTACGTAATGTTTTGAAAATAATAATAATAGGGTACTATTTATCTAACAACAAAGAAATTAGTTATGGGAAAACATTAAAGAAGTGGAGTAGAATTATCGGAATAGTACGCTTATATGGAAGCAGCCGTTGACACGTGTTTCGGACTCTTTGGTCCTCATCAGAACGGCGTAGCTAAGTATTGGATTGAAAATTTGGAGATGAAAATAGTTTAATAAATAAAATCCTCTGTTATGGAAGAAAATCACTTATTTGTGGTTTATTGTTTGAACTCTCCGGTATGGGAGATTTGGTCAAACTTTGCCACGGAGGCGATTAATTCCATCCGAGAGATCTCAGAAAGAGTAAATTAATATTAAAAAAGAAGATTAGTTTGGAGAAAAAGTGAAACAAGCTAAGCAAAAAACATAGGAATAGTTAGTTAATATGGAAGTAGCCGATATTAGTGAAATTTATATAATAAAATCCTCTGTTATGGAAGAAAATCACTTATTTGTGGTTTATTGTTTGAACTCTCCGGTATGGGAGATTTTGGTCAAACTTTGCCACGGAGGCGATTAATTCCATCCGAGGAGATCTCAGAAAGAGTAAATTAACATTAAAAAAGCAAATTAGTTTTGGGAAATATTAAACAAGTAAAGCAAAAATTATCGGTATAGTTCGTTTATATGGAAGTAGCCGTTTTTAATGAAATTTTTTATTTATTTAGAATTTCAAATCTTTATAAAAATAATTTACTTACAGTTTATATAAACATTGATACTCTCAGCTTAAGTTTAGGATCATTGCCATATTTTCAGCTTGCAATATTTAATTATTTATTCGAATTGTTGTTGCCTGTGATCTATTTTTAATCTTTTGATAATTATTAGCAATAACAGGCTGGTTGAATCTTAAAAAACTCGATTTTATCAAAAAGTTGACGCCTCACCATGACATTCGCAATTGAAATTTCTTTGACATTTATTGATTTGAAAAAATTGAATAAAACAGGGCTGCTTTGTATATGCTATTCAGTCTAATATTAATATTCAAAATTCTTATCATTAGATCGTAAGGGAAACCAAAGAAACCTTTACCTACGTAATGTTTGAAAATAATAATAATAGGGTACTATTTATCTAACAACAAAGAAATTAGTTATGGGAAAACATTAAAGAAGTGGAGTAGAATTATCGGAATAGTACGCTTATATGGAAGCAGCCGTTGACACGTGTTTAATATTTTCCCAAAACTAATTTTCTTTTTTAATATTAATTTACTCTTTCTGAGATCTCTCGGATGGAATTAATCGCCTCCGTGGCAAAGTTTGACCAAATCTCCCATACCGGAGAGTTCAAACAATAAACCACAAATAAGTGATTTTCTTCCATAACAGAGGATTTTATTTATTAAACTATTTTCATCTCCAAATTTTCAATCCAATACTTAGCTACGCCGTTCTGATGAGGACCAAAGAGTCCGAAACACGTGTCAACGGCTGCTTCCATATAAGCGTACTATTCCGATAATTCTACTCCACTTCTTTAATGTTTTCCCATAACTAATTTCTTTGTTGTTAGATAAATAGTACCCTATTATTATTATTTTCAAACATTACGTAGGTAAAGGTTTCTTTGGTTTCCCTTACGATCTAATGATAAGAATTTTGAATATCAATATTAGACTGAATAGCATATACAAAGCAGCCCTGTTTTATTCAATTTTTTCAAATCAATAAATGTCAAAGAAATTTCAATTGCGAATGTCATGGTGAGGCGTCAACTTTTTGATAAAATCGAGTTTTTTAAGATTCAACCAGCCTGTTATTGCTAATAATTATCAAAAGATTAAAAATAGATCACAGGCAACAACAATTCGAATAAATATATATATATATATATATATATATATATATATATATATATATATATATATATATATATATATATATATATATATATATATATATATATATATATATATATATATTATATATATATATATATATATATATATATATATATATATATATATATATATATAGGGCAGCGCACACCCCCTACAGCGCCTGTGTGCGAAACCTCTGAAGTGCCTCTTTTTTTCACGAATCTTCATACTTCAACTTATTTTTTTTCATTATTTGTTACTTTTGAACTAAACAACTTTTCCAGTTCGCATCCGCTTGCCAATTACTGCGAAAATAAAACACGAATAAAATTTTCACATATTTTATTTATGATGTTATATCTTGTTGTATACTTAGATATTATTAACAAAATACCTTACTTTTTTCTTATAATTCTGATTTAACTATTTAGACCAGGGTAGAAGCCTTTAAAAATGATAAAAAGTGAAAAAAAATAATAGTAGAACGGAACTGATTGGAAAAGGAGGAGAATATAATAAAAATGACAGAAAAAATTTGCGGTCGATCTGAGGTCGGGAAGGGGAAGGGGGTGAGTTTTTGAGGGTAAAAACGATTTATCTCGATTTCCGGCAAAAACTCAAGTCCTATGGAAAAAAGTTAAATGGCAAAGTTGTAGGTAATAAAAATATCTACAACTTTTGAATTCACATTTTTTTCACATAACCTCAAAATTTATGTTAAAAATTCAAAAAACCAGGTTTTTGGTTTTTCATTTTTATCTTTTACAGAAAAAAAATTTTTTTAACGAAATTTGGTGAGAATTTACCTTGTTATGTCTCAAATACACTGTAATTTATTTGATTTGAAATATTTATTTTTTCACCTTATTTTGACTCAACATCGAAAAAGCACCCTAATTTTCAATCGAAAATTCTCCCGTCAAAATATCAGCTTTTTTCAAAAAGTTGGTGTTCTTTATGTTCGCTAAAATCTCTTCTTTTTGATGATGTATACATTACTATAGTAAATGTTCTCAGAAAATGCAAAAAATCGAAAAAAATTCGAAGTCGAAATTTTTATTTGGCAGAAAAATGAAACGGTGGAGAGATCATGAATAAATATTTGCGCTATATAGGAAAACATTACGCAGCAAGCAGCTATATTTTTTGTGATGGGTACCTCGAAATTAAAAATCAATTACTGTCACAACAGTACCAGCAATTAAGCCATCTAAAAGAGGAGAAAGTAGTCGTAGAAAAACCTCAGATAATATTCCAGAGTTCGATTATCAAAACCATACAAAAATACCATTTTTCCAAGAAAATTTTTTATCTAACGAGAAAAACAGGGACAACATAACAAAAACGTTAATAGAAAGATTACAGTCACAAGGATTTTCCTCTAAACAGGTAGAAGAAAATACTGATGCTTACATAATTTTGATAATCGAACTCTGGAATATTATCTGAGGTTTTTCTACGACTACGATCTCCTCTTTTAGTTGAATTAACTGCTGGTACTGTTGTGACAGTAACTGATTTTTTAATTTCGAGGTACCCATCAAACACAATATAGCTTCTTGCTGCATAATGTTTTCCCACATAGCGCAAATATTTATTCATTATCTCTTCCACTTTTTCATTTTTCTGCCAAATTAAAATTTCGAATTCGATTTTTTTTCGATTTTTTGCATTTTCTGAGGATATTTACTCTAGTAATGTATACACCATCGGAAATTAGAGATTTCAAAGAACATAAAACACACCAACTTTTTGAACAAAGCTGATATTTTGACAGGAGAATTTTCTATTGAAAATTAGGGTGCTTTTTCGATGTTGAGTCAACATAATGTGAAAAAATAAATATTTCAAATCAAATAAATTTCAGTGTATTTGGGACATAAAAAGGTAAGTTCCCACCAAATTTCGTTGAAATTTCGTTGAAATGTAGAAGATGAAAATGAAAAACCAAAAACTTGGTTTTTTGAAATTTTTACATAAATAGTGAGGTTATGTGAAAAAAGTGTGGATACAGAAGTTGTAGATCTTTTCATTACCTACAACTTTGCCATTTGACTTTTTTCCATAGGAACTATAGTTTTACCGGAAATCGAGATAAACCGTTTTTTACCCTTGAAAACTCACCCCCATCCCTTTCCCTACTCAGATCGCCTGTAAATTATTTTTCCTTTTATTTTTATTATATTCTCCTCCTTTTCTAATGGGTTTCAACCTACTATTATTTTTTTTGGTCCCAAAAATTATCGACCCTGGTCTAATTACCTATGCTATGTTTAAAAAAGCAACAAGAGTCTAAAATGTGTAAGAATGTAAACATATTTAATTTATATTATTTCTGCTCTTCTTACTTTTCTGTTTGCGAAATCCTTAGTATGGATATTGTTGCTAAATTTGTTGATCTTTCCTGGCTTATTATTGTGTGCAGGTAATTTTTTATAAGTTTTAATTTAGAAAATAAACCTTTCCGCGCTTGCTACGGTAACTGGCATAGTTATCAAAATTTGTAATGCTATGGTGATGTTAGGGCATACGGCTGTCAAATTGTTTAATATATAAATTCGAGAAGTTTCACACCATTATTTAATTTTTTGAAAAAAGACTGACATGGCATAATTTCACACAAATCATCGGCGTTAATATCCAATGAATCATTTGCTGAAAGTTACTTCTGCAAACGATGACAGATACTTCTTAATAGATCCTGGTCATTACTTAGTTTAAATAAAAAATTAAACACGTCATACATCTTTCGTCTACGGAGGATAGAGCTTGATCTAATATATAAAAAATTAATTTCAACAACGGTTTTCGGATCATTTATAGTGAGGTCTTCGTGTTCATAATCAAAACTCTTTGGAGTCTTACAACGTACTAGGGGTCTGGATCTGGAAGGCGTCCCTATTGTCTTGGCGCCTGTGTGCGCCGCACACTTCGCACACATGAGCGACGCGGCCCTGTATCAATAATATTCCGTGTATCACTACTATATTATATTGAATAGTCAGCATTCAGCATATTGATTAATTCCTCGAATAGGTAACAAATTTGTTAAGTAGGTAGGTAGGTGCCTATTTTGTGAAAGAAAAAAAAATTTGATGAATAGATGAATTGATTAATTGGCGGAGAAGAGTTTTTGTGAATGTTGTAAATAGGAGTTGTAGGTCTCAAGGTAGACACTCGAAAGTGAAAACAAATTAATAGCTTAGGGTGCTTGTTTTACTTTGATTTTCTTTGAATTATAAGGCGGTTGACCTTGAAATCCTAAAAATTTTCGCCTATGGTGTATTTTTTAACATCTCTTGTAGCCTCCTTAAACCAGCACCTCACGAGCCGCCACTGATATATATATATATATATATATATATATATATATATATATATATATATATATATATATATATATATTGTAAGCAACCCCCTTTTTAACATATATTTATGCCCTGGCTAGCAGGGAGATTGGTTAACATATAAAGGTTCTAGGTTTGTTCTCAGGAATAATAACAAAGTGAGTAAAATGTAGGTATTTACTATCCTCTTAATACATAATTTTAATGAGACTTATCTTTTTATTGTTTTTTTTCTTATTTAATTTTCCCTTGACGATGGAGATTCCTCTTTGGATTGATTGTGCTTGACTTCTGCCCTTTTTCTGTAACTCGTTTCTTAGTAGCTCCAGATAACGTGGATTTCAAATTTCCGATGACGTGGATTTCCACCTTCAGATAGTGTGGCTTCTAGTTCTAACCAGGGTTAAACTCCAGACCAAATAGCTCTTAGCTCCTGACCAAGTGAATTTTAAACTCCAACCAAGTGGCATCTATCAGATGCCACAGATAATTAATAAATTTTAATAAAATTTAACAAACTTTCAATTTATTAGGTATGAATATAATTTCAATAATTAACGATGTTATTCCTTTGATGAACAATGGCTAAAAAAAAGCTTGATTGTTCATCCGACACTACTTAGATACTCTCGTTCCGCGCAACTCATTAATCATAGAGCAAAGGAAAGTGAAGCGTGTAAACACGGTATCTAAATGAACAATTCAGTAGTAGAATGCTGTGGCTATAGTCACTCGGTGAATTGACCCGTTACACACCCCCTTCGCCAAGGTAAAAAAAAAATAATTTTCCAAAAAAAATTAATTTTTTTTTTCAACTTTAAAGTTACAAAAGAAATTTTGAAAATAAAAGGATTTAGTTTATAGTCAATAAAAATGAGAGAAAATTGATTTGATGAAGTTATGAGAAGTTTTCATAATGCATTATCGTGAAGAAAATCATGTTTGAAAACCTGTAAAAGAAAAATCAAAACGTCAAGATAAGTCATACAATAAATTTATAAAATAAGTTATTAATGAAAGGTAAAAGGTATAATAATTTAAGATATTAAATAAAAATACAAGCGAATATCTATAACTGATACACAACATCCACTACTATACAAAAATTGAAGCGAAGTCACTTACTGAAGGCCACCCTCCCAAGAGGAAGGTGGAGTGAGAGCCGTAACTGTCACTCAAATGACTTCGAAAACATGCCCAAAACGCTACTTAAAGCTCAGTCATCATATTCGTAGTTGGCGCTATATTATTAAACAAATGAAAATATTAAAATTAGATTCACTTGTCAGTGATTGTTGCCAACTAACTCGAAAAATAAATAAATAACAGTCTCAAAGAAAAATAACGGATTGTTCGCACATTCAAGGGTGAGTTGAGATGCGAACGAAAGAAAATAAAAGAGAACTCTACCGCTACCCGAGACCAGGTTACGACAATAGAGGGAGGGCATGATGGTTTCGAAGTTATAAAGTCTCAAAGACCACAAAACGACTTCCATCATTACTGTTGAATTTACAACAGCAACGATGTCCAATCCAAGTAATTTATGGTTCCAACTACCAAATCACAATAGTGGAACATGCACCATCCATAGAATGGAAATGCACAGGCCTCTGCTGACACTGAAGAACTACGAGATGTTAAAGTAGCTCTCGCTAACAGCATTGCGTGAACTAGAAACTGTACTTAGTTCCCCTCGTATACTGTCCAACATCAACAAAACTCCGTGAATCACCACTCACAGGAAGACGCATCCCCAAAATTGGAATTTGTGTTTTTCCCATAAATCAAAAAAAAATATTGTTGTATTCACCATTTAAATAACCTGTCACAGGTCAAGACACATATATGTATAGGAACTGAATTCCATCAAATCAAAAATAGGTGAACACAACTAAGTCAAATCCGGTAATTAATGTCACAATAGGTAATAGATAAGTCACTAAAATAGTGACTTCAAAAATCTCTCCAAGTTGCTGAGTCAAAATAATTTTGCGTACAAAAAAAATTCACAGCTAATGCCGTAACAGAGTGCTGCACACAAAACCAAATAATAAAAATTTAAGGTCTCGATGTTATAGACAAATAATGTATCCCACCCAACCAAGTAATATCTCATTGAACTGGAGATCCAATTCAACAAGATAATACCGCCTGGAATTTCAAAAAAGAAATTTCCACAGGCCCAATGATACAACAGAATACTATACTAATTTCAGTCAAAAAAAATATTAAACTTCTGATCATGGAATCGTCGGATGTTTCGCTCAAACATTACTCTACGGTCATTCGTTCTACAGATCAATTAATAAACAAAAACTAAAGGAAGCGATATAGGTAATATGAGAAAAGATAATAGGTAATAGAAAAGATAATAGGTAATAGGAACTATAATAGGTAATAGGAAAGATAATAGGGCGCCAGCAAGTAGTTAACTTGCAAAGATAAAAAGGAAAAATTTTAGTGTACAATACCAAAAAAATTGAATCTTTAAAAGACTCATGATTCTATAAATTCCAAAGTAAATTAGCAGCTACGCACAGATTTATAATTAGATACTGCATAGCGTAAATAAACTTCAGTTGATTAATAGGCAACCATATATACAACAAAATATGAGTAAACTCAGAAACCTATTTCGCATATAGGTACGAAATAGTATAAGGTAAAGATAAGATAAAGTTAAGGTACATAGGTACTAAATAGTACAAGATAAAGATAAGGTATATAGATACTAAGTAGTACTAGAAAAAGATAGGATAAAGATACATGTATATTTGATAGTTGCCAGTAAAATTTGGGATAAAATGTACACTAAACAAAATTTTGAAGGTAAGGGAATAGGATAATTTAAACTAAAAGGAATAATTAATCTGTAGAGTCTGCGATATCTTGTGTTATGTCATGCTTAATATGTGATACGTGGAAATTGCCAAGATTATTTCCATTCAAGTCCTCTAAGTTACAAACTAACGGAGACAAAACCTTTTTAACTATACACGGTATAAATTTGGGAGCCAACTTAGCCGAAAAATGATTAGCAGCATCTGAGAGTACAAAATTCCTCTTCCATACTCTATCACCAACGTGGAAACTAATGTTTCTTCGTCGCAGGTTATAACTATTTGCGTTGATTTTATGTGCGTGATAGATTCTTTTCTGAACATCTTCATACAATTCTGGTAATTTTTCCTGTAAGGTAGGATCCAAAGTTTTATTTCTAATAGAAATTACGTTACCAGCATTTTCTGAAATCTGTCCATAAAAAGCACCATCAGTAGCAACATTCCGAAGAAAACATAAGTATGAGGGAGAGAAACCTGTAACTTCGTGCTTAGCCAATCTTATAGCCTGGGCTATCTGATAAATATTCTGGTCCCAAGTTTTGTGGTTTTCGTGTATGAATGACCTAATTGCAGTAGTGATAGTTCTATTCACTCGTTCAGTGGGATTAATTTGTGGAAAATACCGGGCGTTATACCAAATCTTTTGAACGTTGTACTTTTTAATTAGGTTTTTAAAATCATTAGAAGTAAATTGTACTCCGTTATCGACTACTACTATTTGAGGTACACCAAACAACAAGAAGACTTGATTTTCAATAAACTTGAAAACAGCTTTTGAGGTAGCTCTCTGTAAAGGCTGAATTAAGACAAATTTGGTAAACCAATCAGTTACCACTAACACATATTGATTTCCATTTTTAGATCTTGGATATGGACCTAACAGATCTGCGGATATTAACTGGAATGGAAAATTGACATTACGATATTTACCTATTCGACCAGCTTGAGGTAGGTTATCTGCCTTGCAAGACGCACAAATTTTACAGTTTCGAATATAGTGGAGAACTGACTCTCGCATCTTTGGCCAATAATACAAGGAAAAAATTCTAGATAACGTTTTAAAAACGCCTAGATGTCCAGCCAAAGGATCATCATGATACATTTTCAATATTTCTGATCTGTTGTCATTAGGTATAACAATTTTCCACTCAGAACCCTCGTCTGAGAACTTTGATCTAGACAATATATGTTTATATAACACTTTACCAACGATCTTAAAATCAGGATACAGATGAGGATTGGAAGATACTTTACTAAGCATCCCACGATACCATTTATCAGGTTTTAAAGTAGACAAGTCCAAAACAGCATTCTCTAACGCTTCAGGAATTCGTGAAAGGGAGTCAGGAACATTCATAAGTACTCCAGAACGATGTACTATCTTAAATCTGTGAGCTGATAGCTTCAAGATCCATCTAGCAATTCTAGGTGATGGATTCTTAATCGTACTGAGCCAAATAAGACTTGAATGATCTGTAATTACAGTAAAATCAGTTCCCTCAATGTAGGGTCTGAAACGTTCAATGGAGAGAAGAATAGCAAGTAATTCTTTTTCGGTGGTTGTATATTTCCGCTGACATTTGTTCAGAGTTTTACTGAAATATGCAATAGGATGTTCCAAGCAATCATTTTCTTGAAAGAGTACTCCCCCAACACCAGCATTTGATGCATCACAGGCAAGATAAAATCGTTTACTAAAGTCGGGACTAGCTAAAATTGGTGTGGAAGTTAATATTGATTTAATTTTGATAAGTGCCTCGTTAGCCTCCTTTGTCCAACAAATAGTTTGACCTTTCTTTCGGCCCTTTAAGAGGTCCGAAATTGGACTACAGATAGTTGAAAAGTCTTTAAGGAATCTACGATAATAACCAACTAGACCGATTAAACGCCTGATCTGAGTAGTGTTTGTTGGTACTGGATACTCTAAAATGG
The DNA here is from genome assembly GCA_030704885.1 of Cynegetis impunctata. Classification (NCBI taxonomy): domain Eukaryota; kingdom Metazoa; phylum Arthropoda; class Insecta; order Coleoptera; family Coccinellidae; genus Cynegetis; species Cynegetis impunctata. Next base: position 456,150 of record JARQZK010000057.1, on the reverse strand, counting down.
ATTGTACCTTTTCTGGGTCTGTTCGTAGTCCCTGTTCATCTACTAAAAATCCTAAAAACTTAAGTGACGGACGGCAAAACTTACATTTATCAAAATTAATCGTTAGATTAGCCTCCTTAAGACGCTTAAATAACCTTCTCAAAGTTGCAAGGTGAGTATCGAAATCAGGTGTAGCCACGATGATATCATCAAGATAGTAGAACACATAAGGTTCCAAAGATGGACCTATAACTACATCCATCAATCTGCACATTGCCTGAGCAGAACTATTGAGACCAAAAGGTAATACGTTAAAGCAAAACAGACCACGACCCTGAACAGAAAATGTAGTTTTCAATTTGGACTCCTCGTCCAACGGAATTTGAAAAAATGCTGACTTTAAATCTATAGAACTCAAAAATGAAGTGTTTTTAATTTTACTAATAATTGTGTCGATAAGAGGCATAGGATAACTATCAGGTACACTAATATTATTCAGTTTTCTACCATCAAAGCAAACTCTATGAGTACCATTCTTTTTGTCCACCAACCAAAGTGGAGACAACCAAGGTGAATATGAATCTACTGGTTTAATTATATCAAGACTTAACATATTATCAACCTCTTTGTTCAGAATGGTTTGCATAGCTGGAGATAATGGATATTGTCTTTGTTTAATAGGGCCACCCTCAGTTTTAATGTGATGTGTATATAAATGAGTTCTGCCTATTTTATCTTCAGGTCCTATTGTTTTGAACAAATCAACAATGTCATGCAATTCTTCTCGTTGAGAGACAGATAAGTTATCGATAGATTGAATAGCATGAAGAGAAGCTGTTGAAAGTGAAGACGTATTGTAAGTGAATTTAGAAAAGTCAACTTTAAGATTGAAGAGCTTTAAGATATCCACTCCCAAAATCAGTTTGCGAGATATAGATGGTACTACTAAAACTTTAATGTCTTTGACAATATTATTAACACTAATAGGTAAAGTTACATATCCTAAGGTATTTTGTGCCTGACCATCAGCTGTAGTTAAACTAACTGAAACCTCGTAATCAATAGATAAGTTAAGTTTTTTCAAAATATAGAAAAACGAAGATCCTAAAACTGAGACGTTACTGCCACTATCGAGTAGTGCAGAAACAATTTCATTAGATATAGTTACATTTATATATGGCCTGTTATCAGGTACATGTTTGTCAAGTAAGGGTGCAATAGAGACTGTATTATCTGTTATGCTTGTTGGTTGCGATTGTGGAACTATATTGTTTTCAGAGATGTTACCTGAGAAATAAAAATTTTTTATAGTAAGAAGCCAATTTTCCCAATCACTACGATTAAAATAGTTAACTTTTTCAGGAGAAATAGTTAATTTTTGTTTACTTTTGAAAAACTTTTTGTGGCATTGTGCTTTGAAGTGTTTGGCTGGTTGGAACTTTTTGCCATAAATTCCCCAGCTTGTAAGTTTTTTTGACAGTTTTTACAATTGGGTTTACTAAAACCTTCAACACCACAACCATAACAAAATTTTCCTCTTGGCCTTTTACAACTATTATATTTATGTCCAGTTTTTCGACAATTCCAACAAGTTACATTAAAGTTAGAAGATATTTCAGAAACATTTAACCTCTTTGAAAATTTCGACGTTATATCTAAAGCTAATGTGTCTTCAACACGTTTACAAAGTAGAATCAAAGAGGGCAAATCATTAACATCATGTAACACCAAAGCTCTAACAAAATCTGGTAATAAATTAACTCTAATAATATCAGTCATTTCTTTATCTGAAGGATGTACATTTAAACGATTAAATTGGGCTTCTAATGAACTAATGAAGACAGTTACTGATTCTCCTGGTTGTTGTTTCTTAGATTTAATTTCATCAAGTAAAAGTTGATCATAATTAGCAGGTAAAAATGTTTGTTTCAATCCCGAAACTAACTCTGACCAATTACTAAAAGATTTTCTAATATAGTGGTTATGCCACCATGTCCATGCATCTAATTGAAAGAAAGCAGAAGCTGCTTCAAAAAGGTCACTATCTGAACAACAACGTGATAACTTCAATGAATCCACTAGTTCCAAAAAAGGAATTAATGGTTCTCGGCCAGAAAACTTTTTAATACCCCACTTATAAACTGGAACTTTTTTTCCACTACTTGAGTTATTTAAATCATAAACAGGAAGTGAACTTTTAGTTGGAGTTGATGACGCAGGATTATTGACAAAAAATTGCTTTTCGGATAAATCAGACTCTAATCCTAACAGTTCAGACAACAAGTCTAACTTCTGTGATGTCTCAATATCATCTGTTGTTTGTAGACGATGGACTCGACCTGAACAATGAGTTAACCGAGTAACGATTCTATTGAAATCATCACCTGAAGAAGTCCTTGTAAGATTCGCTATTAGGTCTACGATATTCTTAAAAGAAAGTTTTAATTCTGCGACATTCTCCTCAAATGTATAGATATCAACTAAAGACATAAAACTTCGGTTAGCCCCTTCTTGTGAGAGAGCTCCCCTTAACGTTTTGCGATTTCTATCCACAGTTTCATTAACCTTATTTCCTAACCGAATTGATACTTCATAAGTTAGTTCATGAGCCTTAAGAAAGTTAGGGTTTAACGACATATTGAAATAATCAGTCAAAAGAAAAGTTAAACGACAAAGATTAGGTATTTAAAATATCAAAGAAAAAGTCTAAGTATATTCAAGTGAAAACAAATATAAAAAGGGATAATTCAAAATTTAGAAAAAGAAAATATTAATCAAGAAATTTTAGATAACGAAGGCAATTCACTAATCATAAACTCATGCATAAGTTATTATCACTGAGAACCAACCAGAACAGAAACTTAAAGAAAATTAGGCCCTTTACGTTGGTCGCCAATTATGTAACCAACCCCCTTTTTAACATATATTTATGCCCTGGCTAGCAGGGAGATTGGTTAACATATAAAGGTTCTAGGTTTGTTCTCAGGAATAATAACAAAGTGAGTAAAATGTAGGTATTTACTATCCTCTTAATACATAATTTTAATGAGACTTATCTTTTTATTGTTTTTTTTCTTATTTAATTTTCCCTTGACGATGGAGATTCCTCTTTGGATTGATTGTGCTTGACTTCTGCCCTTTTTCTGTAACTCGTTTCTTAGTAGCTCCAGATAACGTGGATTTCAAATTTCCGATGACGTGGATTCCCACCTTCAGATAGTGTGGCTTCTAGTTCTAACCAGGGTTAAACTCCAGACCAAATAGCTCTTAGCTCCTGACCAAGTGAATTTTAAACTCCAACCAAGTGGCATCTATCAGATGCCACAGATAATTAATAAATTTTAATAAAATTTAACAAACTTTCAATTTATTAGGTATGAATATAATTTCAATAATTAACGATGTTATTCCTTTGATGAACAATGGCTAAAAAAGAGCTTGATTGTTCATCCGACACTACTTAGATACTCTCGTTCCGCGCAACTCATTAATCATAGAGCAAAGGAAAGTGAAACGTGTAAACACGGTATCTAAATGAACAATTCAGTAGTAGAATGCTGTGGCTATAGTCACTCGGTGAATTGACCCGTTACAATATATATATATATATATATATATATATATATATATATATATATATATATATATATATATATATATATATATATATACATACATATATATATATATATATATAAATATATATATATATATATATATATATGATTTTATAACCACGGGCGTGTTTTCCGTTTAACACGAATAATTCTTACTTATATATATATATATATATATATATATATATATATATATATATATATATATATATATATATATATATGTATATATTAATATTCGTTGTTGCTCAAAGTATTGCGTATTGTTACAGTTTCCTTATTGAAATATTCAGATGGCGCTAGGTGACATGCACTCGGCAGTAAGTGACATATGCGGTTAAACGATGAACAAATTCGTGGTTTCGTGTGTTGACAGGCAATTTCGTATACTGCCTGTAATTACTAGGAATTACGCTTTTCGATATCACTGTCATATATCAAATTCTCGTATCTATATAGGTACGGTCATAAATCGGATGGGAAAATCATCTCTTTTTATGATAATCGCTGCTCCATGTAGCAATTTATTATATAGTAAACTAATTTGATTTAAGATTATTCCTCTGGCCGAGATTTACATCTCTTCACGGTTAAGATTTAAAATCGGGTATCAAAAATATTCACTATAAAATTCAAGAGAAGTTCTCGCATTTGTGAGATTTAGGAATGTTCATCACACAGAAATAATTGAATCGCATTTAGTTTCAGAAAACATAACCAACAATTAAAATTACGAAGCCACCTTATCATCTACAGGAATTCATAAAATTCATCATCACGTCTCTGATGTTCAAGCACCTAAAGCTAAAGTTTATTGAATATAAGCGATTAGATTTATCAACACAAAAATTAGAGCTCTTAACAATCTTTTAATTTGATCAGTACACAACGTGTGGCGTAAAAACAGGGTGGCATTTTGACTTTTCGGGGGCATTTAAAAAGTTCGAATTTTCAGAACCTAAATTTAACCACATGATAGTTCTTAGTCGCCTCTCGGGCGAAAAAAAATTTATTAAATTGAACTTTCAAGTTTCCAGATGTTTTTTCTTCTTGCATAATATTTATAAACATTAGCAATCACTCCACGTGCTTGAGAACTTAAAACTTTGTTATTTTTCAATATACTTTTGATTTCGATAGTGGGCTTATTACGACAGTGATTTTCTATTGTATCTGTTCAAGCATCAACTAAAGAATGAGACCATTAGCAAAATTTGAAAAGAATGTTATGTGCATCTTGTAGACGGGCTTCATACGGCTCTAGTTAGTATCTGTCAGCTGTAAATACGTCTCGATGCTGGCAACAAGGATGTTAAGATACAACTTATCGAAAAATTGAAAACAAGACTTTTTTGTCCACATCATATTAGGAGCACCATCAGCAGCACAAGACGTTATATTTTTCATCGATATTATGTTCGTGTCTGAGTAACTTTTCAGTATTCTATATATAGATATATATATATATATATATATATATATATATATATATATATATATATATATATATATATAAATTATATATATATATATATATATATATATATATATATATATATATATGTATATATATATATATATATATAGAACACTGAAAAGTTACTCAGATTCGAATAAAATATCGGTGAAAAATATAACGTCTTGTGCTGCTGATGGTGCTCCTAATATGATGGGGACAAAAATGGTGATGAAAATTCAGTTCTAAATAAAATACTGAATTCAGTTATAAAATATATTAATTCAATTAAAGCAAGTGCAAAACAATTTCATTTATTTTTCTCCTGAATACCTGAATATTTTATGCTTACTTGAATTATTGTTATTAATAAATAACTCCCTTGTGATTTCTTAATGCATTTTATCATTCAAGCTACTTGGTGAATACTTACAAATTTTTAATATCAAAAATTATGCATAAGTAACATGGGGGACATTTTAAATTTTCAGTAGTTTAGGTGGGGCATTGCATAAAAATGTTGGAAAACACTGATTTAAATGAACCCCCATGGATTTGAGGAAGATAAACATTGATTGAAAAAAGTATCTCGACATTTCTCGAGCCGTACGAAGTAGCGGTTGTTTGAGTATTGGTATTGGTTGGTGTGGATAGTGACTGATACGCTGCGACCTTATTAGATCTATTGTGCCCCATCTTCTTCTGCTTATCGAGGTGTTGTTGTTTACAGCAGAATCTGCAGGTGTTTGAGTATTACTTAAGAATTGTGAGGGGATCTTTGCGTTTCTTACTTTTGATGACATAGGGGGTTGAAGGGATTCAAATAGTGATCACGTCAGCAATATTTATTTATTTACTTTCTTTATTTTGTCTCAATTCTTTGAAGATTCGTATTGAGAACATATGGCATGAATACTTGTCTATGCCCAAAAGCGCATTTATGAAGTTCAAGAAAGTTCATCATAAAAAAATAATTCGAACACATAAAGTTTCAGAAAATATGACTGAGAATTAATTTATCATCACCTCTCTGATGTTCAAGCACCTAAAACTAAAGTTTATTGAATCTGAGCAATTCGATTTATCGAGATAAAAATGAGAGAATATATAGAGATTATTTCATAATAATATGACTGGAATCTTAATTTAAGTGAACTACCTATAGATTTCGAGGAAAATGAATATCTGTCTATCTGTCGTATTTCTTCTACAGTCAGCTGGTATCATCCCAGTGTGTTCAGTCTTTTATGATAAGCATAGTACTCCATCAGTATATGGTGGGGTGTTTCTGGATGTTCCATGCAGAATCTGCAGGTGTTTGAGTATTACTTAAGAATTGTGAGGGGATCTTTGCGTTTCTTACTTTTGATGACATAGGGGGTCGAAGGGATTCAAATAGTGATCACGTCAGCAATATTTATTTATTTACTTTCTTTATTTTGTCTCAATTCTTTGAAGAGTCGTATTGAGAACATATGGCATGAATACATGTCTATGCCCAAAAGCGCATTTATGAAGTTCAAGAAAGTTCATCATAAAAAAATAATTCGAACACATAAAGTATCAGAAAATATGACTGAGAATTAATTTATCATCACCTCTCTGATGTTCAAGCACCTAAAACTAAAGTTTATTAAATCTGAGCAATTCGATTTATCGAGATAAAAATGAGAGAATATATAGAGATTATTTCATAATAATATGACTGGAATCTTAATTTAAGTGAACCACCTATAGATTTCGAGGAAAATGAATATTTTCGAATTACCCTAAACTATTATTATTACATTATTAAATATACTCAATATGATTTACCTAATTGAGTCAAAAGCATGCTGTTCGCTCTTAATCGATCAACAATGAAGAAAATTTAACAGAGTTTTTAAAAATTATAGAAACACTTACGTAAGCATAGGGCTTTGCGAACTTTCGCTGACAAAGGCAAGGAAAGGATTAGAAATTAATCAAATTTTGCCTACGTAATACTTGAATGGTCCCTTACCCTTTGTGACAGTTTAATAGTAATAATTATAATATTTACTGGTATCAAATTCAAGTACATAACAAGAAACTTCGGTCCCTCCTTACTTTCACAATACGATACAATCTGGGATGATGATTCATAAAGTTAAATTGGGTATTCCATAATGAAATCTTCCAAATGCTTCTGTATGGGTTTCTATTCATTCTAAAATTAAAATTCAATTGAACTTATGAGGAAAAAAAAAATTTCAAGATGGAAAATAAGTGAAATAAGGCAACCAAATATGTTGTTTTTGATAAAAAAATTTCCAATGCAGTCTTGAATTTCTGTAATGAAAACAATTCTATCGGTCGGATATTGAATTTGAAAGTCTCCAAGAATGCGAAACTTCTCTCTGTTATTCCTAGATATTCGCTCTGTAGACTCCTTTCAGTAAGAACATGCAATTCACAAAATTGCGATAAGCGAGATGGCGTGCATGGGTAAATTATTCATAATTTATTTTTTATTTCTTTCTCAGTATTTACTGTGCAGCCAGATTCCACTACAAAAGTATATAATAGTATTAGTTCATAATTGAATTGCCAAACATTTAGTCAAGAATATTTTCAAATGTCTCGGCAAATTATACATAATTCATGCTTAGCATCTTAATTCAACGAACGAATAAAAAGGATAAATGTCTAAAAGGAACATAATATTTATCCATTTTCAAAGAAAATATATTCAACTTTTTGTAGATATGATTGTCTATCAAAATTTTTTAAGTTAGCCGTTTCAGTTATAACGGCATTATAATCAATATATATATATATACATAAATATATATATATATATATATATATATATATATATATATATATATATATATATATATGTTACAGGCAATGTGTATAATGCAGGCATTCTATACAATACCTAGGAAATGTATAGAATGCCGGAGTCGTTCGGATATAGTGTGGACCACCAGGAAATGCATCGATCGATATCACAGAAACTTAATGTAGGAAAAATTTGAAATTTTGGAAACTGGCTAGATGTCTTGTGGCCTATTCAGCTAAAATATTTTCATTTATTGGATATTTCCGGTTATACCGGAAACAGACCCTAAGTCGCTTAATTCTACCCAAGATTCTAGGCAGATTTTATCATGTCCTATACCTAAGTCTAAGCGTTTTTGACATATTTAAGTTTTTATGTCAAAAATTACGATTGCAAGTCCTAATATAATTATCAATTGTTTCTAAAAAGGACCCCTTATTACTTACTCTGGGTTGGATTCCTTGTTGAGAAGATCTTACTTCAATATATTTTGTATAATATTTGGATAACTAATCATACAGGGTGTTCAAAAAATAAGATCTAAATTGAGATTGAGAAAACTGTTAAAAATCAAATTTTTCAAATGGAAACCCCCCATTTTTTTTTACTTTGTAGTATTAAGCATCAAAAATTGAGGTAACTATGTATGAGGTTTTTCATACTTGAAATGTTTATACAATCGAAGATTATTTAAACTTATTTTATTATTTATGGACAATGTGATAAAGTTTATTTTGAAGTTGACTATTCAGACAACTTGCCCCTGGCTGATCTTCGAAACCTTTACTATCAACATTATGGGGGGCACCTCCACAAAATGCCCACTTAGTAAATAATTATCTGGAAATCTTATTTTATGAGCAATGGATAACCAACAATGGACCAAATTTTTGACCACCTCGCTCCCCAGACCTATCATTACTCGATTTTTATTTATGGGGAATAGTGAAAAATAACGTGTATAACAACGCAATTATTTCAGCATTTCTATTTCCAGTTTACGATATCAATATTTTCATTGTTAATAACTGGTTTATTTCTGTACATTTTTCCATTGCGGGTCGAAAGTTCTTCAAGTTTTCTATAATTCGTCTTATAGTAGGTATTTGGTGATTGTTTCTGTTTTTTAGGATATCGTGTCATAAAGGTATCACAAGTTCTTGAAATAACTTTATCACATTGTCCATAAATAATAAATAAGTTTAAATAATTTTCGTTTGTATAATTTAACCAGGGTATCATTACGATGATTTGAAATGTCAAATACGATGTTGGCTATCCTAGATCTAATTGTTTATTGTTGATTAAATGCAAAATCGACATATAAAAATAGAAAATTGGCAATATTTCGAAAACTGAAAATTTTAGGTATAAATAACCTAAAAAAAAAGTTACTTTAATTTTTGATGCTTAATAATACAAAATAAGAAAAATTGGGGTTTCCATTTGAAAAAATTGATTTTTATCAATTTTCTAAATCTCATTTTAGATCTTATTTTTTGAACACCCTGATGATTAGTTCCAAATTCAAATATTATACAAATCCAAATATTATACAAAATATATTAAAGTAAGATCTTCTCAACAAGGAATCCAACCCAAAGTAAGTAATAAGGGCTTCCTTACAGGAACAATTGATAATTATATTAGGACAAGGTCTTGGATAGTCATCATCTCATCACTAATCACCCGGTCGGTACAACCGCATTGTCCTCATCACAATCATAATTCAGTCCTCTCAATATCTGAACCACCAATCCGGTATTTAAAACAACCGGGATTTAAACAACCTTTACTTCTCATCCTTGTTCCACAAAATTTATCAGTTACGAAAATATGGAACTGAGATAATCGATATCCTTTCGTGAGTTATTTATCTCATCCCTTTGGAATATTTGCTCCATCTCATCATCTTATTTCAATATCTTCATGCACAATACTCACATTATGAGTTTAATTACTATTGCTAGATTTTACAATGTTTTCATCTCATTTGTACCTGTTTCTGAAGAAGAGCTAATTCTTCTCGAAAGCTTGAACTGAAAGAAAAAGAGTTCACTCATTCTTTTAACCGACCACTGCGAGCCCAAATAACCACTCATTTCTCTAACTGACCGACTACAAACCCTCATAACTTTCATACTCTCAGTCATATCATCGTACCAGTCGAAATGAAAACACTCATTAGATATATATATATATATATATATATATATATATATATATATATATATATATATATATATATATATATATATATATATATATATATATATATATATATATATATATATATATATATATATATATATATATATTTGAATTGTTATTGCCTGTGCTTTATTCTTACTTATTCTTCTTTAATTAGTAATAACAGATTAATGATGTTTGAAAAACGTTTATATTATAAGTTAACGTTTCGTAATGATATTCGTGGCTTTTTCGAAATTTTTGAAAAAGCTAATTATATGGTATTCAATATATCTAGTCAAATCTGCTAAAAAAATTTAAAAATTGAAGCTTTAACAACTCAACCTCTTCAATAGTATCCACTGAACTAAAACTACCCCTATCTCCAGTAGATCAAGATATACATATATATATATATATATATATATATATATATATATATATATATATATATATATATATATATATATATATATATATATATATATATATATATTATATATATATATATGTATATATGTATATATGTATATGCCGTGGTGAGGAAGGAGATGGAACACGTTACTTATTCAACCAATCAGAGCGCCCATGACGTTTGTTTATTGCTTACTTATTATTTTACACGTGAGTTCGGTAAGTTTATCAATTTGCGAAAATGTTGACGTAAAATAATACAATTTATCTCTCGTTCAGAATCCTACGAAGGTTCATAAATTTCCTAGTAATTTTATAATCTTACGGTTCTTTGTATTTTCCGGTGACATATCTATATATATATATATATATATATATATATATATATATATATATATATATATATATATATATATATATATATATATATATATATATATATATATATATATACATATATATATATATATAAACATACACATATCAATAAGTTTGCTGTCATATATTTTGTTGGTAAAAAAAAGCAGATGTAGAGATACTAAGCGAGTTATTGTGGAAACTAATGCTATGGTTATAATTTTTATATTTATGACTCTTTAAGTATACATATTAATGATAAAATGTTCAGAAATATTACTGGAATGGGAAAGTGATGCTTGTTTCCAAAAAATTGCACCTTATCATTTTT
>JARQZK010000057.1:375000-440000 GCA_030704885.1 Cynegetis impunctata | reverse complement strand
ATATATAAAATTCATTGCAAATTAAAAACTCATGTTTGTCTAATTTTTTGTTTTTGAAAGGTTTGGCTGCTCTGGCAATTCATCGTGAAATTGGAATCACAGTTGACGAAGTCATGAATTTCGAAAAACGCCGAACACTAGATATTCTTCTTATTTTCCCAAGAATATGTTCAATGATTTATATATCCAATTTAATATAATTCAATTTTTCACTAATTTTTGATAAATTTTTTCCAATTCAAATAATTTGAATTTTTGCAATTTAATTCAATTTTTCTGCTTATTTTGTACTACCTACATGAAAGATTATTTTTATCAACAAGAATAGAACTTAAGAAGAAAAACTTATGAAATTTTGCACTAGGTCATATCACCCCCCATCGAAAAAAGCTATCTACGCCACTGTATATATATATATATGTATATATATATATATATATATATATATATATATATATATATATATATATATATATAACTTTTTGATAATTATTAGCAATAACAGGCTTGGTGAATCTAAAAACCTCGATTTTATTTTCAAAAGTTTTGAAAAAGCCACGAATGTTGTGGCGAAACGTCAACTTTTTAATAAAATCGAGTTTTTCAGACTCACCAAGCCTGTTATTGCTCATAATTCTCAAAAAGATAAAAATTGATCACAGTCTCCAACACTTCAAATCTATATATATATATATATATATAGTATATATATATATATATATATATTATATATATATAATATAGTATATATTATATATAATATATATATATATATATATATATACATATATGTATATATATACATATATATATATATATATATATATATATATATATATATATATATATATATATATATATATATATATATATATATATATATATATATATAGTGTGGTGAGTCAACTTTATGTGAAGTTAGCTCACCACCCTGTAGCTCTTTCAAATTGAGCGCGGCAAAAAAAATTGTTTCACGGCTTTGAAACGGCAAACGCACGGCAAACGATGCCGTTGTTAGAATTTCAAAATTCATACAGGGTGGAGATTTGACTTTTGTAAAGTTAACGCACCACCCTGTAGCTCTTTCAAATTGAGCGCGGCAAAAAAAATTGTTTCACGGCTTTTAAACGGCAAACGTACGGCAAACGATGCCGTTGTTAGAATTTCAAAATTCATACAGGGTGGAGATTTGACTTTTGTAAAGTTAGCGCACCACCCTGTAGCTCTTTCAAATTGAGCGCGGCAAAAAATATTGTTTCACGGCTTTGAAACAGCAAACGTACGGCAAACGATGCCGTTGTTAGAATTTCAAAATTCATACAGGGTGGAGATTTGACTTTTGTAAAGTTAGCGCACCACCCTGTAGCTCTTTCAAATTGAGCGCGGCAAAAAAAATTGTTTCACGGCTTTGAAACGGCAAACGTACGGCAAACGATGCCGTTGTTAGAATTTCAAAATTCATACAGGGTGGAGATTGGACTTTTGTAAAGTTAGCTCACCACCCTGTAGCTCTTTCAAATTGAGCGCGGCAAAAAAAATTGTTTCACGGCTTTGAAACGGCAAACGTACGGCAAACGATGCCGTTGTTAGAATTTCAAAATTCATACAGGGTGGAGATTGGACTTTTGTAAAGTTAGCTCACCACCCTGTAGCTCTTTCAAATTGAGCGCGGCAAAAAAAATTGTTTCACGGCTTTGAAACGGCAAGCGTACGGCAAACGATGCCGTTGTTAGAATTTCAAAATTCATACAGGGTGGAGATTTGACTTTTGTAAAGTTAGCGCACCACCCTGTAGCTCTTTCAAATTGAGCGCGGCAAAAAAAATTGTTTCACGGCTTTGAAACGGCAAACGTACGGCAAACGATGCCGTTGTTAGAATTTCAAAATTCATACAGGGTGGAGATTTGACTTTTGTAAAGTTAGCGCACCACCCTGTAGCTCTTTCAAATTGAGCGCGACAAAAAAAATTGTTTCACGGCTTTGAAACGACAAACGTACGGCAAACGATACCGTTTTTAGAATTTAAAAATATTTATATTTACATAGGGTGGTGAGCTAACTTTATGTAAAGTTAGCGCACCACCCTGTAACTTTTTTAATTTAAGCGCGGCAAAAGAAATTCTTTCACGGCTTTGAAACGGCAAACGTACGGCAAACGATGCCGTTGTTAGAATTTCAAAATTCAAAAGTTGGTGAGCTAACTTTATGTATCTTGAATTTATTCTGTACGGAAATAGATCACAATTTTGCTTTCGTATTTTTCAGAAGTAATCATCCATTCCAACTAATCAGGATCGTTCAGTTCGATTTCATTCGTGATATGGCATATACTCTATATATTTTCGTCCAATTGAGTCACCTGCTTTATTCGTTATTTTCAGTCCATGGAGGAAGATGCAGATTTTGCGTTGTGGAGTCCCGGGAGAATAATCCTTGATGATTGGAATGGAGCAAAAAAATCACCTTCAAAAAAGAAGAAATGATGATTTTGTGCTGAATATTTTTATTGATGTCATAGCTAAAACATAATATTTTATTCTTATCGACTGGATTTTTACCTAATTTGCAGTAGCATGGTTTCCGTTATTTCTTTGATGCAGTATCCAATTCCGATGGGGTTCACCTAGTAATATATCTACAAAATTTAACACGGCAAATGATTCATCATCGTATGTGTACAGCAGGTAAATCTGTTATTTTATGTAATTGAGACAAAGTGGAGTGAGCTTCAGTGATCTATACATCTAAAGATCTTCTTTTTTTTTTGCAGAATTGTATAATGATGGTTACTTTTTCCTTCTGCTCTCTAAAAATTTGTTTTCTGCGGGTAAGTTTATCTAACATGGCTGCCCTATCGAGTTTATACATGAAAATTTCAAAATATATCATTAATATTAACTTTAAACATTTCAATTGACAGAATAACAAACTGGTAATAGAGATATATTCTTTGACAATTCTATACCTACTTTACTGTTGGAATCCCACTTCTTAAAAATACTTTAAATCGCATATTATGAAAACTTCTTTAAAAGATTTGTATTGCAACAAGTATTAAGTAAGAGGCCTCGGTAGACCAGCGGTAAGGTGAACCGCCTTATACCGTTTGCAAACCGAGGATTGTGGGTTCGAGTCCCACCTCGCTCTTGGGTGTTGTGTGTGTCCGGAATTTAGTGGTTATTTAAGATTGAAATTTGTTGGGTAATGTACATAGTTTACAAGCCCATTGGCCGTTCGGAACCGGCGGTAAACTGTAGGTCCCTCGAGTTAAAAAAAAAAAAGTATTAAGTAAGCGGAATTTTTGTAACTTTTTTTTCTCCATTGTAAGCGAAAGTAAGCGAAGCTCTTACTACTCTCCGATGAATATGTCTGCATAATTTTCACAAAATCTGTTAATTTTAAACTATTTCAACGATGTCAGAAGTCGATCAATATAAAACAAAAACATTTACTTGAAACACGTCAAAGTACAGTTTACATATGAGTTTGAATCAGAATCTACTAAATAATGTATATATATATATATATATATATATATATATATATATCAGTGTGTCGCATTTAAGATGAAGACACCCCCATATTTCAGTTATTCAAAGGAATATAGATTTGAATTTTCTCAGTCATAAACGGTGGTGGGACATATATTCTTTGAGATACTTAACTGAATTCTGAATTTTAAACTCGGCCTACTACGAATTGACAAATAGGGCCGATTCTCAATTTTTTTTTTCTTGTTAGAGATATCGAAAAAATGTATGAGAAAAAGTTGTTCAGAAATTTTTTTAGGCCCATATACCAATTTTCATGACAAAATTCGCATTTTTGATTTTTTCAATATTTTGGTTTTCTTTTTTTAATTTTATACCCAGTGTGCCATGGAAAATAACAAAATTGACAGAAGTGTCAAATACTAGTTAGTTTGAAGTATTGCGTTAAGTTAAATTTAGTGAACTAGTGATCAGAGAATCAAAATGCCATTAACGTTACGTGAAAACATCGAAATAATTCGGTTGTTTGGTGATAATTTTCGTAGCAGCAGGCAAGTTGCTGCAGAGTTTAACTTGAGACACCCCCAACGTGCTTTTGTTACTCATGGAAAAGCAGCCGCTGTAAATGCTCTTTTCAGTGAAACTGGCAGTGTTGTTAAAATGCACCAGAATGGTCAACCTCGTGGAATACACCCGCATCTTGAGGATAACGATATATTGGCAGCAAATCGAGCAAATCCGTGCATGAGCCTCCGAGATTTATCGTCTCAACTTAATATTGGCATGGATAAAATTAGAAGATGCTTCATACGTCACAAAATTAAGCCGTATAAACCTGAATTCTTGTATTCATTGAAAGAAGGCGAGAATAATAAAATTTTTATTTTTAGGACATGTTAAAAAACAAGATCTTTAAAACAAGACCCAGAAATCGAGATGAACTTTGTGAGAAAATAAGACAAGCATGTCAAGAAATCAGCATCCCTGAACTTTGACGACTAGCTAGACAGAATATAAAAAGAATTGAAAAATGTATTCGAATAGACGGAGATCTAGTTGAGAGAGACCTCATCTAATTACAGTTAATTAATTATTTTGTATCAGAAAAATTATTGTTTTATAAATCTTCTCTAAATTTAATCAGTTATAGGAATAAAATAATTATTATAAAATAAAATCATCATTCCTTAGCGTACTAGTTATAAAATTGAGAGATAAACTTAATGATTTTTAATTATAACCAAAATATTGAAAAAATTGAAAATGCGAATTTAGTCATGAAAATTGGTATATGGGCCTAGAAAAATTTACTGAACAACTTTTTCTCATAACTTTTTTCCATATCTCTAACGCGAAACAAAATATTGAGAATCGGCCCTATTTGTCAATTCGTAGTAGGCCGAGTTTGAAATTCAGAATTCAGTTAAGTATCTTAAAAAATATGACCCATCACCGTTTATGACTGTACGAAAATTCAAATCTGTGTTTCTTTAAATAACCATAATATGGGGGTGTCTTCATCTTAAATGCGACACACTGTATATAAATATATATATATATATATATATATATATATATATATATATATATATATATATATAAATATATAAATGTATATATATATATATATAAATATATATAAATATATATATTTATATATATATATATATATATATATATATATATATATATATATATATATATATATATTCATGTTAGAAAACAACTTCATTGAACTATTAATGATTCGTCACGATATTCGTGCCTTTCTCAAAATGTTTGAAAAAAAGTTTCAGGCAGAATGGAGAACCGATTGCAGCAAAAGTCATTCAATTCTCAATTGATTTTGAAAAGATAATGTATACTTAGAAGTAGTCTGAAATTTGCACCGAACAAATTTCTAGTACCTCTGCATCAAACAGCATTGGTCAATAATTGGTACGAAGGTAGTTGAACCTTTTCTGATGGATTGACGCTCAAAACGACAGTTCCTTAGGTTTAATGCTGTGAACATATAGAGGGACTTAGTCCTATGATCAAAATTTTTGAAATTAAAGATATCTTCAAGAAGTTTTTTTTTAAATCATCGTTTTCTGTAAAAGAATTATCTCTTTCGTTTTCAAATCATCATTAGATACTTCAATATTCGTTCAATATAGTAATGGATATTTATTTCAGTAAGGACATTCCTTTTGGGGGTATTAACTTTTTTTCATCTGATCACCGCCATTTTGATGTAGTGATTATTCGTTTTTTTTCGTGGTTTTTAAGGATTTGCGCACAATCACAGCTTATCCATCACATTGAGTTTTTTAACCACCGTCATTTAATTTGGAGATTTTATGTTTTTTCCTGGGTTTTGAAGTTTTAAGCACCTCCACAACTTTTGCTGAGTTGAGTTAGATTTTTGAAATTTGTTAAGTGGATTCATTTTATGCAAGGGAAGTACTCCCTGTGGGTTTCATATATTTCTATCGCAGCATTATGTTGAATTTTCAACCGTTTTTGAGGATTTTCAAGATTTAGCATCTCTACAGTCACTTCAGATTCAGTTAAAACGATGAAAATTTCAACGTGTATTCGGTTGATTCGAGTCAGTTCATATTTGGGAATTTCAAATGTTTTGACGCAATTTTCATATAAAAATTTCTTGCGTTTTTGCAGGTATTCATGCTTCGTGCATCTCTTCATTCTCCCCAAATTGATTTAGGGCGTTAGGAATTTGTATATAAAAAATAAGAAAAAGAGAATGGAGCATACGACCTTTGTGAGGGAGCTCTGGTGCTCAAGAATATCTTGTATATTATAACTCAACATTATTTCGACGTCGGTGTCGGAATTTGTTTCGAAATTGTGTATAGCGTGTGCTGATAAATGTAACGTGCGTTCCATAAGCACCGTGTACAAGCATTACAACCCGGAGATTATAAACCACGATTAATAATTCACAAGTGGATATCTTGGGCAACACGCACTTAATGATAGATTGCTTCCGCACGTGTTGTGGTCTGATGAACAGCAGTATCTCTGCATATGGCGTGACTAATTGTCATAGTGAGCATCTATGGGTCTTTGCAAAATCCACATAATAGGATTAATCAACACAGATTTCAGCAATATGCAGTGCCATTAGTGCCAACCATCGGATTTTGTTTCATTGCGTCATCTTGTTAGTCAAAGACCATACAGTGGCTTCCAGACACCAAATTAATTTTCAAATTGCTCTACAAAATTTTTTTCGCGGATAGTATAATCACAAAAATTGAATGAAAAAATAATTCTTTGTTGTTTCTTTTCGATAGTTTTTAATTTCGAATTTAAAAGTTGCCTTAACTTCGACTATAATGAGATTAAATGTCTACGCCGGAACATTACCGGAGGGTTGAATTGCGTTAATGTATGTATGGGGTATCTCAGTAACTATAGGAGATACAAAAATGGAGGTCGGATTTTCTTGCTATCGTCTTTTGTTTTCGAGTTATAAACAAAAGTTAGTTCATGATTGTTTGTGTAGTTACGAGTTACTTTCATATTCTTAAGGCTCTTTTTTCTGTGTAATCCAGTGGCGTCGAGAAAATTTGAAAAAAAAAGTGCTATTCCGAGTAATGGCTTGAAGATTGATTTTTTTAAATGGAAATCATAGTTGTGGTTTCGTAGGAACGGATTTATTTCCCCTTTCTAACGATGTATCATATTATGTCGGGTCGCTTTTGATGTGGAAGTCTTTAATAGCGAAAATAATATTTCACTACATTACTTTTTGCCGTTTTTAACACTTACCTATTATCAGTTTTAAGTACCAGAGAGAGTTAAAATGCTTATTTCAGAAGGATTTTTTAAAATTTGTTCCTCTCACAATTACATCTCTAAAGGCCGCCCCTCCCAACAGAACCTCATTAATTCGACACTGACAGGTTAGATAACTGCTATGTTGTATCTTATGGATGTAGCATAATCGAATAACACTATAGGGGACAATCTTTTCCGTTTAAAATACAACTTCGAACTTTGTCTAGTTTTTAATTGCAATTTGCTTGAATCATTGAAATATAATTTCTTATTCAATTATTTTATGAGTTTATACGTTTTTGAAAGATATTCTTCGAAATATTATTTCATGATATTTTGTCTTTTTTTCAGGTGATACTTCTTACAACAAACTGAAAAATTATGAATATAATCATTATAAATAATACTGATATCATATGTTTCAATCTGATTAATCAAATTAGTTTGCGTAGAGAAAACAACCTGCTCTACTGCTCACTTTTGATATCGATAATTTTTATGTCATATTACGTTTAAAATAAGTTTCAAGTTTCTGTTATTATAATTTTGGCTGAAAATGCGAATCGTAAAAATAAAGTTTTTTGCCTAAATGTGATTTTAATTCATAATACTCGATGGAACCATTCTCTCACGATACGGGAAAGTTGGGCTCATATTCATTATATTATATTGTACTTACAAAGATATATATCGATAATATTTAGAAGTTGACATTTCGTCAGGAGTAAGAGCTGTACTTGCAAGTTAATCCCATGGACTACGCCGAAAATTATGTTATTTTTAGTGGGTACCTACTGGTAGAATTAAAACAAAAGAAATGTTGATGAGGGAACAATTCAATAACATTCAATTTTATTTGAATAATAGATTACACATGTATAAAAACCAAAAAGTTCTTAACATTAAT
The DNA here is from genome assembly GCA_030704885.1 of Cynegetis impunctata. NCBI lineage: Eukaryota > Metazoa > Arthropoda > Insecta > Coleoptera > Coccinellidae > Cynegetis > Cynegetis impunctata. Next base: position 431,813 of record JARQZK010000057.1, on the reverse strand, counting down.
ATTAGTCACAAAAATTAAAAATAAATGTTTATGAATACAAGAATAAAATTAATGTGGAAACAATTAACTAAAAAAATAATTACGAGAGACCGAGCGAATTTATTTCTAAATTTTTATTTTTTTTTCCGAATTGATGAGGCCGTTTTTCGATAAAAATCAATTGTTAACATGTTTGAGAAATGAAACTCTGAGTTTAACGATTTTCACATATAATAAAACAACAACTGTTGCAATCAATTTCTAAATTCTAGATTTTGTTTCCCAAAGAAAAAATAAATGTTTGTTCTATTTGAGGGTCACTAATCTGCACTTGGAAACTCTCTGAACAAGAACACAGAGGTCCTTTTTCACCGTTTCTACTTCGAATTTCTGCTTCTTTACTTAATTAATGTCGTGCTCTGCACAAAGGTTTCATAAGTTTCGTCCTAATTCCTTACGAACTAATATGGAACGGAAAAGAATTCTTAAACAGGGCGGCACACAATGTTTGCATAATTTTAGTTTGGACGCTAACACAAGAAGGCTTTTTACAAAGCAGAAACTAAATAGTATAAGCAAGATCTTCCGAAATAGTATGATCCATGCAGTGGCGTAGATAGCTTTTTGGGATGGGGGGATATGACTTTGTGTAAAATTCCATAGGTTTTTCGTCTAAACTCCTATTTTTGTTGATAAAAATAATTTTTCATGTAGTACAAAATAAGCAGAAAAAAATTTTTAGGCTTAACATCGCCTCGACGAACTAAATATTTCTTCCACACTTTCAACTACCGAGAACAGCAGGTGTGGCAGTAAAAAATTTTTGCAAAATCAAAATGAAATTTTTTTCATAATTTTAATGGTCCGTTTCTTATTATGGAAGCTACATGGAAATGGTCGTTTTCAATGTTCATCTCATATCGTTTAAAATACTGTTGTAAATGAATTTTTATTTATAAGAGAATCAGGAAAAAAAATTTATGATTAATTAAAGTGTTTAATTTTGCAACTAAGTAAATTGTTAATAAAAAACTAAGAAATCGAATTTTTTTAACTGGGATCTATTCTGAGGTCTTTCGAAACTAGCACCAAGAAATATATCAAATTTATAGTTTAACAGTTAACAGACTTGCAATGTTCTTGTTCAAGTAGTAAAAAACTATTGCATAACAGATGCGCGAAAAATAATATATTATATAAAAATTTGTTATCGCTGGATAATTTTTTATTCCATAATTTTCATATTTAATATAGTTAAATAATGTTTATTGTTGAAGTGTCACAGATTACCTGTTTTCGGCCGTATTTTTACCCCTTTGAGAAAATTATAAATATTTATCCTACAGTTCCGGTAGTCAGCAATTTCTTATAGGAAATTTCCTCCTCCCTCTGTATCTTTATTTAGATATCGAAAATATCAATTAGTTTTTGAGAGATTTGAAAAACAAACCTTTTTCTTTTTCTTTCAGTCAATTGTTTATCACTTTTATAATTTTCGCGAACGGAACTTGATTTTTCTCAAAAACTATCTACATGGTATTCTGAATCGAATGACACCTGGCTCATATTCTTCCGAGACTGATGAAAAACGTTGAACAAAAAAGCACTTGTAAACTAGACTGTATTCTCATGATTAGTAAATATTTTTCCAAGATACATGATGTAGAAGTCCATGAATGGATTATACACCATCGCAAGGAAATTTTTACTAATTCCACAATTTTTATTAACTTCAAAATATTATGGAGTAAGTAACTAAATTGATAATCAAAGCTAACATTTAGTCCTTTTTTTAAGGAGCTCATATTTTGATACCTACTCTACATTAAAAAATATTCGAAATATTAAATATTGATTGAAAATCTTCTATGAGCAGAAGTCATGCAAACAGGATTTTAATCGGTCACTAGTACCAAAAAACGTGTTTGAAAGAGCTTTAATGGCTGAAATGGAAAATTTCATGTACGAAGGAGTCAACCAAAACCTCCTCGCACACAAAAACAAGAGTAGATGATTTTTTTTATGATTGCACATACATAATGCCAGAAGAAGTGATAGTGCATAGTAAATTTCATGTAAAGGTACTTGAATACGTATATAGATACCTAGGAAGACTTTTATTTTGTTCTATTATAATTATCGTAGGCTCATGGGGGGGATTGATCCCCTTGATGCCCCCTATCTACGCCAATGGGTCCATGTTTTTCCTGTTTTATGATGCTTTTCAATAATAAGTTACCTTAGGAATTAATCTACAGTCTTTCTACAAATGAATTACTAATATTAGGTAAAAAGTATTCAGATCTTATGATCAAACAAAATTGCTCGATACATACAAATGTATATACTCAAATGTAGGCTCATGGGGAAGGATTGATCCCCTTGATCCCCCCTATCTACGCCACTGGGTCCATGTTTTTTCTATTTTATGATGCTTTTCAATAATAAGTTACCTTAGGAATTAATCTACAGTCTTTCTACAAATGAATTACTTATATTAGATAAAAAGTATTCAGATGTTATGATCAAACAAAATTGCTCGTCATATACAAATGTATAGGAGCTCAGGTCACTCGTCACACTAAGGAGGCTAATGATACACACCAAGTAGTCATGCACATCTCAACAACCAGAAAATAAATGTATCACAAAGCTGAACCAAACCTTAAATCTATAACGCTCTCTCAGAAGTGTTTGCGTTTAAAGTAGACCTGTAATGCTAAATATCTAACATGATACGCCACCTATTGAATAAATCCCGAAGCTTTTAATATTTCGCTTTTTCCGATGTTGCTCCTGAAAAAGTTTTTTGTAAACAACCCTGTATGACATGAATTTTTTTTCATTATGACATTAGTTTGTACTATACATTCAAAATACTCAATATACCTACAACATATTTCATTCTGTAACTGAAGACATAATATAGTGTTTTCTATTTCGTGGATCGTACCAATTCTCTGAAGATTCGTTTTCTAGGCAATTTCGAACTTCGGACTCAATCACTTCCATAGGGGGAGGCTACAGATTGTTGGCACTCATCTAAATTGCGAACAAAAAAATTCGTTAAGTTACATTATAATCTGAAGATATTGGACCACTTCGTTTAGACTTTGGACCATATAGAAAATGGTTTTTATTATGCCTCCTGTTGATCCTGAATTGGGTAAATCCACGCTTCGAAAGTTTTTGGTTGTTAACGGGAGAATATTTCTGTATTCAAATTTTCATGAATAATGAGAATATATTAATTGATTATAGGTCTATATAGTGGCTTCAGAATATACGGATTATCAAATCGGTTTATTTGTATACAATAAATCTTTATTCTTTATGAATGGATTAAAATAAGTAGCTGTCGTATCGGACTCATGACTGAAATACCTAGGTTCGAAGACTAGAAATGGCAAAAGTTTAAAAATAAAAGTACTTCATTATTTTGAAATGCTATGCTACTACTCACGGTCGTGTGGAAAGAGTTAAAAGCCTGATTTATACACTGATAAAGAATATAATAAAACGCATCACTCGATGTTTTCGTACTTCAACTACCTAGTCAAAGTACGAAAATATACCTACATGCAGTTATTCTACAGGTCGATAGTGATGGTTCGACACACCGATCTTCATGGCAAATTAGATCTTTGAATCCTCTTAGATGGATGAAAGAAAGGTTTTTCTAAGTAAAAATATGTTTTCTCTTCTTGGCTGTTTTCTTTCTGTGCAACTTCAAAAAATATGGATTGTGATCTGTGCTTTCAGCTGAATTGAAGGTAATTCGGTAAAATGATCAATTCTCAACTGACCAAGATGGTGCCACTTTAGGTTGTCATAACTTACAGCGTTATTGTAGGGTAACATGTGAGCAACCTTCATGGCCTAGTCCCAAGTCTCTGAGTTGTGTCCCAACAGAAAACACAGAATTTTTCATGAAAACTACCAATAGCAGTGAGGTTTTGGATCCAAAGGCCGAATTAACTGACCTGCCAGTCAAGCGTAACAATTTCCTCCCTCCTAGAGGGCATGCCTATCTAACGACACAACCAAAAGCTCCATGATAAAATGTCGCTATATAGGTGCATTTCGTCCAAGTCAAGAAAACTAAATTTCGAACAAATAGAAATGTACATTTTGGAAGGCTCTCCTGTACCAGGGAAGGTTGGAGCCACAAAATGTGGCACATCAATAGAAATGTCTTGCGAAATCCTATACAACAGGAGCAAAACAAGATAGGCGAGTGAATTTTGTGCTTTTTTCGAAAATAAAGAACTCGCTTAAGCTGGAAGTTCAATTATATCATTGGACAACACTCAATGGTACTAACAGTATCACTTAATAGATGCTAAGCAGAAACTTTGTACATCATAGTGTCTGAACAGTATGACTCCCAAATATATTTATATATTTTCAATATGTATTAAAGAATGCCTTTTGCATGTTTTTCTGTTTAATCAACCGTTATTGAAGTTGTGCGCTAAGAAAGCGACTACATTATGATTATTATGAAGCACTCGTTTCCGCACCACCCTCGAGGTAGAATGCAAAGCGCGTTTCTTTTTACATTGTTTTCCCAGTAGTCATAATTCATGATATGTAATAGAAGGTGTTTTAATTTAAGAATGAGTGAGATTTTTTTGGAATGAAGTAGTTTTTATTTTAAAACTGAAAAATACAAAAAAAATGAACTTTTGAATATATATTCTTTAATTCATTCATTGTCGATATCCTCAGTTTCTCTATCATCAAAAGTTGCTGACAAAACATCGAGTGGACTTAGGTATTCCTATACTTAAGACGACATCTTCATCATACGTTGATTCCGCGTTTAAGCTTGACTGGCCACGGCAATGTCCACAAACTTTTGAGCTTCTCAAACCAATTTTTCTGCATCCAGATTTGCCGCCACAATGTTTTGTACAATTAAAAAAGATTGTGTTTACTAGATCATCGGATGATGGTTTTAATAAGGTTGTTACTGGCAGCAGTATGTTATTTTTTAACTCCCAACCCCACTGTTCTGGATCAATTTCTCTTCCTAGCCAGGTTGGTATTTGATAATACACTCGATAAATATGTTGTTCAACTTGCATAGAAGTCACAGTATTTAAATATTCGATACTTATTACCATCACCTATATCGATACAAGCATGTTTGTATGTTTGTAAACCACGTGTAACTTTTACTACATCACAATCCGACAAAAAATCACTTCATTTTAAAAACTGTATCGCGGGTCTCGGAACAATAAAATACGAAACATCTGCCGAAAAAAAAACAATTTCCGAAACCTCTCTAATATAAGTATATTTTTCACAAAATACCCTAGCATCAGTTGAAAGTTTTTAATATACTTAAAAACATGAATAAAAATGAATATAGTTTACGCCTTGGTATACAATAAAATATGTGAATGCATTCTAGTTGCTTTTTCAGCGCTCTACTCCAAAAATGGTTGATCTTACAAAAAAATTCAAACGATATTTTTTGTAGATAATTGCACGGTGAATAATTTTTGTAATAACCTCTTTTGGTCTCTAAGCGACAGGTCGCGAGATATTCGCGGAAAACAGATTTTCTCGACCTTTTTACCTTTATAACTTTTTTAGCCGGCACGATATCATCAATGTCAATTTTTCACATATTTATGAAAATGCCGTAAAGGTTTTCGAAGTTGAAACCTATAATAACTGGGCTAATTGAGCATAATTTATTCAATTTCATAATAGTTATGTTTATATTTCTTTCGTCTTAATTATACTTGAGTAATCGAATAATCGGTGCCAAAGCAGCATTTTCAGTCGTTGGTACGACCCGGCGACTGTTGTTGGGAACTGTGAAGGTATAGTTACTAGTGAAGGGAACGTTATTGCTACGACCCCATTACGTGTCTTCGACCAAAATGGGGAACATTTTGAAGGTCATAGTTACGTGAAAAATACTACCCCCGAACTTGTACCGCTACGTTGCTCTGACGTTCCAACTACGTGGCGGGAACGTAGCGGCGAAGTCACCGATACTTCATAATATTTGATCCCGCCTACTTTACTTTGTCGACTGCTTCGCCTTTTCTTTTTCTTGAAATACCATTTTCAGCATTTTTTTTCAAAAAGGCAAAGATAAAAATGCATAAAATTTATAAAATATATTTTTATAACATTTTTACTAATTATATGAGTTCAGTTTCGCTTCAATTTATATTTTTTTCTGATTTTTTGACGATTCCATATTTGTACTACTATAAGGAAATTGGAATAAATGTAATGGCGTCTTATGTTTGTTCAGTAATTATGGCGCATTTTACAGAAATTACTTTAGAGTAATATTTAAGTCACATTGTGTGTTTGAAGGATTTCCCACTTCACTGTAAGTAGCGGCCACTACTCTTTCATCACTTTAAAGTCATTATTTACCATTAAGTAGAATATTTGTTGTAGATATTTCAACGTAGATAGTCGCGATAATTACAAAACAACCAAAAACGTTCCTGGAGCCACGATATAGGTCCCCTTGGAACTTTAACCTATAATTAATAAGTGCATTTTAGCGATTAGTGCGTGCTGAATGTGTTTCGAACTGTAAATTTGCATGTGATAAATAAAAAGAAACAATGTCGATGTGTAAAATTGTGGTCATACAAGAAAAGCTACTCATATATTTCACGGTTGTTCCTCATAAGTGGGAGAAAGACAGAAATTTGTTTCGTCCCCAACATTTGGAGTACAGCGAAAGGGAGAGTCTAGAGCTGATCCATAATTTTCTTTTTTCTCTCAGCTGACATTTTCACATCACAAAACAACAACATACTATTCGAATACCAAGAAGTCTCTATACAGTGACCGTCACTTTAAAGTTCTTTTTTAAGTAATTGGAACTTTGTTGTAATTTTGAGGAAGCATGGAAAGTAAAAATTACTGTCAAGTAGTTTTCGTGAGTAGCGAGATTTTACCTTAAATATTACTACATAGTTCCATAGCTTTGAAGGAATTTCAAAAGTAGTAACGGCGTCATAGTTACTTTTAACGCCACCATAAAGTAGTAAAAACTTTGAAGTGATATAGATACGAATAACAAGACAAAGTTACTGGGACTGGCTAATATACCTTTAAAGTCTTTGCGACTTCAAAGTTATTTTACATAGTAACAATCACGTTCCAGAAACTTGATAAGCTACTTAGAAGTACTGAAACTTTTAAGTTCCAAATTATAGTGATAATATCCACAGAACTACTAAAAATGTCTAAATAAAAGTAGGAAATCCTAGAAAGTTGTTTTTTTAGTGATAATTACGTAAAAACAACCTTTTCGAAGTTCCGAACTCAGTTTTCGGTACTTTGATGCTGCTTGGGTGAGGAAGGAATTAGTTGCGTTTTTAATTTTCCTCTAGTCTGAATGAGAGTTTAATTCCTCAGTATTCACAAAGTTTGTTAAATAGTTTTCCAATCTTGTATTTCCTGCGAGCACAAATGAAGTGAAAATTATGAATGAGTAACAAAAATTATATTCGGTGCATCTAGTTATCTGGTTTCACGAATCGAACGAAACCTACAACAGAGACGTAAAACAGTCATCGCTGAAAACCGTAACTTTTGTTATTAAGATTCAAGATACCGAACACATCGGTAAATCACAACAATACGTCTTCATTTGCGATATCCGACGGAGGAAACAAGTTTTTTCAGTGCGAACTCTTTTCGGTACCGGTGAATAATGGGGTGATTTTGATAAATTATAGAGATTTATTTTAAATTCAAAAATAACTGAATTATCGTGACTCAAGTTCTGTTTGTCTGACCCAGTTCTACAGGATAAGCCAACCGAATTCGTCTCTCATACGATCAATTCTAAGGAAGAACTTCCGTGAATAATACACTAGGTTCAAGAAATATGATTGATTTCTTGGTATGTCATTTCCGCTTTGATTTTTCCATTAGAAATGTCACGACGACATAAGGTCCTGACATTTCGCTGTTGCGTTCGGTCACGGTTACAGACACAAAATGAGTTTGCCGATGTATAATTTCTTAATTGTGCTCTCAGACTTCAGAGATTGGGATTGATTTACCCTAGAATTATTGTGAGCATAATTCTTATAATGAGAAAACTATGAAATTAGGTGATTTTCAATTGGTTTTTGATATGAAATATAGAATATTATTAATTGTTTTAGTGTTCATGAATAATAATTGCTAATTTGCACCTTAAAATATTTTGAAAAAGTCACGAATTTCATGGCAAAACGTTATAGAGCAAGATCCCAGAGCCGCCAGACGTTACTTATTTTACCAGCAATAATAATTGTGGGATGAAGTAGTGCTCGTATGTACTTTCAGTGTATGGATACCTGCTACCTTATGACGACGGCCAATTTCCAAGTATCAGGTGCTAAAGATGGAAAAAAATACTCAACTCACTTTTTTTCTTTTTTCAGTCTTGATTTTTATATATGATACCTTATGCAAGCAGCCAGACCGATCGTATGGGCCAAACATCCCGCCAGACAAAACTAAAGTGTCCCTATGAGTATGACAGTATGAGCGAAATGTCATGATTTGCTCATCTAAGCGCGATAGTGATTATCTATGCGCGTCGATCTCCCTTCTGTAGTTTCTGTCATGACATTTCGCTCATACTGTCATACTCATAGGGACACTTTATTTGTGTCTAGCGGGATAGTTGGCCCATACGATCGGTCTTGCTGCTTGCATAAGGTATTGAAATAGTTCTCTGCGTATCATATATAAAAATCAAGACTGACAAAATAAGAAGAGTGAGTTGAGTTTTTTTCCATCTTTAGCAGGTAGCAGGTATCCATACACTGAAAGTACATACGAGCACTACTTCATCCATATATTATTGCTGAGAAAATTAGTAACGTCTGGCGGCTCTGGGGATCTTAGACTATTAACAAGTTTCAATAAACTCTATTCTTCACTCTGAAATGCCGGTTATCACTAAAAAACAGAATATACACTTACTGTCATGGACACTTCTCAAGAAAATGCTTTATATTTTGTCATGACAGAACCAAGAGCTTCAAACTTGGCCATATAGATTCCTAGTGTATTGGCCTTCAATCAGGATGTAAGTTTTAGCCATCTGCTATACTTGCGCCATCTTGAAAGGTGCTTCCTGTTTTTTTCTCATTTATAATTAGAACACTTTTAGACAAAACGAAAACAATTTCTGACTGAAATTTTTTTATTTCATGCCTGAAATATCTTTCGATTTGAATACATATTTATTTCCCACATTAGCGTCTGACTTATGCATCTTTTCATTATAAAAGTATAAGTAAGTATGTGTTCAATACGTAAATAGTATTTAGTTAGGTTCCTACTGAATACTCTATATTAATATTAAGAGAAATAGAAATTAGTGCAATATGAACGAAAGTGGATGAGTCTATAATATATATATATATATATATATATATATATATATATATATATATATATATATATATATATATATATATATATTATAGACTCATCCACTTTCGTTCATATTGCACTAATTTCTATTTATATATATTTATATATATATATATTTATTTGAATTTGGATATATATATTTATTTGAATTTGGACCTATTTCGAACATTACGTGGGTAAAGGTTTCTGTGGTTTCCCTTACCATCTAATAATAACAAATTTGAATGTTAATATTGGACTGAATAGCACGTAAAAAATAGCAAAGAACGGCCACAGCCGAAAAAAATTTTAGTGAAACAGTAGTCTGTTTCTATAGAAATTTTTCAAATCAATAAATGTCAAAGAAATTTCAATTTTTTCTCAAAAGTTTTGATAAAGCCACGAATGTCGTGGCGAAACGTCAACTTTTCAATAAAATCAAGTTTTTTAAGATTCAACAAGCCTGTTATTGCTAATAATTATCAAGAGATTATATATATATATATATATATATATATATATATATATATATATATATATATATATATATATATATATATATATATATATATACAGGGTGTTTCTGAATTGATGCGAAAGATTTCAGTGGGTGATTCTTCAGCAAAAATTAAGGGGGGTCTTTCAAATAACTTTTTGTCCAACACCCTTTTCCCTCCACGTTACAGCCCTTTGAAATAAGATTAAAAAAATTGTTTTTATTCAATACATCCACTCTGGAGAAATTTAGAGGAATCAAATTTGGCAGATAACTGATGCTAATAAAATGGCAGTTTTTGAGTGTTTTTGTTACGCCTAAATGTGATCACAAGAGGCTGAAAAAAACAACTCCTATAATATTTTGCATCACAACTTTTTAATGCGCCTATATTTTCCTATTTAAAAAATATATTTGAAGAGGCAGACTTGATCTGCAACTTTTATATATATATATATATATATATATATATATATATATATATATATATATATATATATATATATATATATATATACTTTTCATTATAAAGAAGTCAGTTTGATCACAAAAAAATAAAATACTGCAAAGACTCCTTTCCCATAAATTCACAGATTAGTTACCATTTATTAAACAAAAAACAAGTAAGCTGCCGTCAAATGGAGTCATATGACAAATAGTTTTATTGACATTTTATTAGCATCAGTAAGCTGCCAATTTTCATTTTTCTAAATTTTTCCAAAGTGGATGTATTGAATAAAAACAATTTTTTTACCTAAGTTCAAAGGGCTGTAACTTGGAGGGAAAAGGTTGTTGCACAAAAAGTTATATGAAAGACTCCTCTTAATTTTTGCTAAAGAATTACCCATTGAAATCTGTCGCATTAATTCAAAAACACCCTGTATATGTATATATATAATATATATATATATATATATATATATATATATATATATATATATATATATATATATATATATATATATATATATATATATATACAGTGGCGGATTTACCAGTAGACTGGAGCCTAGGGCGGCAAATTTTGAGGGGCGGCAAATTTAGTAAAATGATAAATATTCCAACATCTCTACATAAACAATTGCTAAACGTTTTATTAATTATACATTAATGATCATGAAGTTTTAGAATATCGCAATAGTGATTCGATATTATAGTCGAAATTTAGTTATTTTTACATATTTTCTTCACTGATATTTGCTATAATTTTCTCTCCGTGTACCTAATAATAATTATGAGATCTTATTGAGTGCAACTCAATCTTGATATAATATCGATCTAATCATGACTGCTGCAGCAAGTTTGCAAATTGCCAAATTCAATTTCAGAATGTTATTTCTTTATGCGTAAAAAATAATGACTAAAATTGACTTATTTTCATTAAATGAAGAACTAGTTCAATATCTTATAGAGATATAGTCTTTTGGTTTAAATTCATCGCATAACTGATATTTGAACGACTGCCACCTGACAATAAAAAAAAATCCGGAGGGGCGCAAAAATAATATTGGGTTATACATATTTGTGTACCTATCTGTTTTTGGTTTTAGGCTGAATGTATAGCCGATAGAATATCTTCAAGGGATTTATTAAGTTATCTAAATCAATAATTTGTTAACAAAATGCATTCGTGCAGGTGCAAATAACGAATATTTATCTGATCTGCATAAACCTTACGTAAAAACGACTCAATATTCACATTTATCAACAGCTGAAAACTTACTAGACTAGTTTTTATCTACATCCACACAACCACGGAGTCTTGTTGCAAATGTAATAATAAATATTTATCAACGTTCGCCAAATGTATATTTTTCATGTTACTATTTTCATATTTATAATTATTGTATAGTTTAAAGACATGCCTTACTTAACTTTAAAATTGGTACATGATTGAGATATTTTTTGCTTGAAACAATGTTTTTTAATAATTCTTTGCTGTGAAAATAATCAAGGATCTAACACGGTACACCATAGTTCTCAATAATACTAACAATACGGGAAAAATTGATGTAACGAGGATGATGGAGCACAAATCATAAAGTTGGAATTTAATTGATAGAAAATTGATATGATAGTGACTAAGATATCAAAATTTAGAGGCGGCAAAAATTGAATAGCCTACGTTCGGCAAATCTGTAAATCCGCCACTGTATATATATATATATATATATATATATATATATATATATATATATATATATATATATATATATATATATATATATATATATATATATATATATATATATATATATATATATATATATATATATATATATATATATATATATATATATATATATATATATATATATATATATATAGAAAACAGAATTCTTCGTGTTATCGATACACGTTCGTGGCAATAAAATGAAGTGAACTAGGACATTTATTTGAAACTAATCAAACAAACCTCCTAGCGGAGCTGGTTATACGAGTTCACGAAACATCGAAATGCCTCCATATACCTTGGATGGTGTATGTTAGAAACATTAAGTTGTTTATCACAATCAATGGAAATGATAGACAGTCTGTTTCGCCCTTATTTGGGGCTCATCAGTATCATCCATCCATCGAAAGTGATAACCAACCAAATATTTCTAACGGCGTTATATTTTCCTTCCAGTGACTATATGGCATATAAATATGACACAGCGCCACCAGTCGGAAACAAATGAACCACATCTTACAGATAGAAGAAAACATTTCGGCAACGAGAACTCGTACGTCCTGACACCCGAAGGTGGTTACTATATTCGCTAAGCAAGAGTAAAGTTTTCTTCTATCTGTAAGATGTGGTTCATTTGTTTCCGACTGGAGGCGCTGTGTCATATTTATATGCCATATAGTCACTGGAAGGAAAATATAACGCCGTTAGAAATATTTAGTTGGTTATCACTTTCGATGGATGGATGATACTGATGAGCCCCAAATAAGGGCGAAAGAGACTTTCTATCATTTCCATTGATTGTGATAAACAACTTAATGTTTCTAACATACACCATGCAAGGTATATGGAGGCATTTCGATGTTTCGTGAACTGGTATAACCAGCTCCGCTAGGAGGTTAGTTTGATTAGTTTCAAATAAATGTCCTAGTTCACTTCATTTTATTGCCACGAACATGTATCGATAACACGAAGAATTCTGTTTTCTATTCATTTGCTACCTGTAAAAGGGATAAAATTGGAGCGCTTGTTACTTGCGGCGTGTGAATGTTGAATTACATCGAATTGATGTATCAACTTTACTCTTGCTTAGCGAATATAGTAACCACCTTCGGGTGTGAAAACTTCAGACAAATATCCACCAGCTTAAACTAGTAACTTTCTGAATGTTGATAAGGCGGTTTAGTCTAATCGGAATAAAGTGAAGTGGCTTACATCGTGTCTTAGATCAGCAGAACTTCGCCGAACCGTGAAACTAAAAACAAACTCCCATATATTTTACCCGCATTCTACTTCGAAGGAAACTTTGTGCTTCAAACAATTGGGAATAATGCACATCAAACTTTTCCGAATCTGTATAAAAGTTCGAAACTCCGCCCGACGAACGGGTCTTCCAGATATTCCTTTGTGGCAATAGATTCAAACCATGACAGTTAATATGCCTAGTTAGTTACCTCGTTAGAATTGTCCGGGGAAGGAGAAAGTTACTGTTTTCCTAGTCGTTAAAATATTCTGGGACATCATGTTACACGAAGTAGCTTTCAGGCAGATTAAATTAAAAATAATTTCAATTTATTGAAAACTTTAGTTCGTTTATATAAAATATATGATTGACATCATATTGTCTGTAGCCTTGCGGTGAATGGCAGCTCTAGCGCTAGCTTGGGTCGGCGCTAAGGTCCATTTTCAGGAAATAATGTTCATTTTGTCGGTTCACAACAGATAGACTTGGACAGTATGGGTCTAGATCGCATCACGACAAGAATGCATCCAAGTATGTGCTTTCATACTAACAAAACGAAATACGCATTCAGTGCTGCCGGACTTCTGTAACTTTCCTGAGCTACCAAAAGGTTCAAATATTTAGGTTGTTGAGGTTATGGAAAAGTAAACATCTTATAGAACAATGATGAAACAATATGTTTTCATAATGTAGATATTAAGAGAATTGATAAAATGGATGGAAACAAATCAATTTGATAGTTTGTGGAAACTAAATTCAATATTAGGTGTTATCTGGAAATCATATAAATATAAATAAACAAGGAGAATACTGTCATGACAAGAAAAATATCGTATAGAACAGTATGGTGGAAAAAAAATTTTGTTTTCCTAATGTAAATGTAATGAGAACTGATACAATAGACGAAAACAAATGCTAATTAACTCGATAGTTGTGAAGACGGTTGAAAACTATAAATCAATAATGGATGTTCACTTGAAATTATCATATAAACATAAACAAACAAGTAGAACTTTGAACCATTATTGTACAATAATGAAGAACATTATGTATCGTGAAAATGAATCAATAAATGTAAGTAGTATAAATCACCGAAATTGAATATTTATTCTATTTGTTCAAATCGATAGAACATAGAATCTAGTAACTTATTCAGTACAGCAATGAACCACTACAAATGAATATAAAAACCATTGGTCGAACGTTTCTTTCTATTATTAAAATTATGAGAATCCAAAATATAACCTAACCTATTCCAAATCAAACTTCTTTGTAAAATTCATTTTAGAACTTGGCAACACTGCCCTAGATGCTGTCGTGTCGTGTTGTGATTTAGTCGTGCTCTCGACTTGGTTCCTCATATATTGTCTTACAATTCCGCTGTGAGTTATGCTAACCAGTGAGCATATTATCTTCATCAAACGGAGAGTTTGAAATTGATAATTTCTCCGATATATAAAATGACTTTTGAGAGAGCAAAAGAGATGGTCGGGAGATAAATGGCAGAAAGAGTGAGTCACTTTTCGGGAATGTCAGGATGTATGTAACTGCACTAAGGGGTGTGCACCTATGTTGAGGAGTATGTTACTTGAACCATCGCTTCGTGGGTATCAAACTCGTGATTGAATGTCGAGAACGATGAAAAACATCTGGATATTTTTTTGTCAGTTATAACTCGAGCACTTTGATAGAAGAAGAGTAAACAAATTTTGACTGAAATACCTTTTCTTCATACTTAAAATATTTTTGATTCAAATATTCCTCTGATCAAAAATAACTGATCTGTACGGGTAGTTGGAACTTCGACTTCATCGTTATACATTCATTTAAATGAATCGATTGAAAATAACTAGGTATTTTCATATAAAGTTGACATTGGGTTCTTCATCGTATTGTCTGTATATATTTTCATTTCAGTTATATTGGACTTTTTTTTTTGATAGCAGCAATTGGACGAAACTATTTATTTTTCATGAAAAGAAATTCGCAAAGTAGACTTTCTATTATCACGTAAAATGATGGCGGAAAGTGAAAGACTTCTTTCTCATTATGAGATGGAAAACCATTTTTTTCTCCCTTTGTTAAAAAATGCCTTTGTCGATGCAAAGCATAAATTTTAAGATTTTCGTTGCCACAGAAGTGGATTGACCTTCAAATTTTGTGAAAACTCGCTGATCTGAAACGAATGGCTTTGTAAGGATAGAGGTTTCACAAAAATACTTTCAAAATGATGAAATTAACGGCGAATAATCCGTTTAATTCTCGAGTATTTTCAAGTGAATATTTCAGATTACCTTACTCAGATACAATTATAGTTATGTCAGTCATTCAGACAGATATTATTGAATAAACAAAATATAACTGTTAATTTTCCTGTAAGCTCTATAAAACAACTACCTATACTCTTTAACTTTTCCTACTAGTTCGGAATATTTTGGGAGCAGAAAACGCTATTACGTGCTCACGAAAGACGAATTAAAATGTTTCGAGCGCTGACTGACGAATCAAGCGTTTCGTGTTTGACATTTCCGAATTTACTGCTTTCAATCACTGGGAGCGCACGCACACCATGATGGTACAGTAATCTAATTTCACAAATGAATCCCTTGAAATCATCCACAAATTGCCTTCTATTTTCATATCATGCATCGCTAACATTCACAGTCTATAGCCGCCTCTAAATGGACCTTGTCGTGACGGAAACGTCAAGGACCTGTCCTGCGTCAAATATACCTTGGAGATCTAATTTACCAAGCGACTGCTGCGATATGTACCCCTTAGCAACCTGAGCGTAAAAACCAACGAATTGCACCAGTTTTACGCGTGCAAATACATTGACATTGTTTTCTTCATAGTTTAACTCTTTTAAATAGGTAGTTTAACTAGATATATATATACAGTGCTTTCATGATGAAAGGAACAAATTCATTAAAAAATTAGGTTTATATTTCATGTTAAAATCCTCGGACAGGTCGATTAGTATTTTTATTTGGGCATTTTTCGCAATAAAAATTTTGTATACAGGGTGTCTCATTCAAGAGCTATGGCTTTGTCATTAGTTTTTTTAAAGGTAATACCCTGTATATTATTTCACTTTACAATTCTACGATAAATTCTTATCACTTTTTGTGAACATACCATATGCCTCAACTCGATGGATTGCCAGAAACGGAGATAGTGGGTAATGAGAGGTACGATATGAAAACACACAAATGTAATTACTAATTTAATTTTTACATATGTTCAATCTGTTGTCCGTTTACTTCGAGACATTTTTGAAGTCGATTCAATGTTTCCCGTTGCACATTTTCAATTACTTCTGGACTGATAAGTCTTATTTCCTGCCTGATTCTCTCTTTTAGATCATCAATATTATTTGGTCTATTCAAATAAACTTTAGACTTCAAATAACCCATAAGAAAAAAATCCAATGGGGTTATGTCCGGTGATCTTGGCGGCCACTCAATCGGACCTCTCCGTCCTATCCATCTGTTGGGAAAAGTTGCATCAAGAAATTGTCGAACAGCGATTGAATAGTGAGGAGGTGCCCCATCTTGTTGAAACCATATCTCGTTATTAGGTATGTCAGGATCTTGTGGGTTAGGAAACAAAACAGCTAAAGCCGGAATGAGTTCGAACTGGAGAAAGTTCAAGTAGTCCTCTCCGTTTAGTGTTCCTTCAAAAAAATAGGGACCAACTATACGATTTCGAACAATCGCTGCCCATGTATTAATTTTTTGAGGCCGCGTGTGTGGCATTCTTGCATCCAATGAGGATTCTCGGTCGCCCAATACCTACAGTTTTGTCTGTTGACGTGGCCATTTAAAGTAAAGGTGGCTTCATCAGAAAAAATTATGTTTGTAATGAAATTTAGATGTTGATTATGAATTTCAAGAATCTGCTCACAAAACTGTACTCTGCGGTCAAAATCGTCTTCTAATAATTCATGTACCAGCTTAATTTTATAGGGATGATACTTATTTACCTTAAGTATTTTATGCACGGACCCTACTGATAAATTGAAATTATTGGAAATTGTAGTTATGGATGTATGAGGGTTATCTTGGGTTTCTAGTAGAACGTTCAGCACTGTTTCTTCAGATACTCTCGGTGGTCTTCCTTTAGGTAAATCTCTAACGTGGCCGTATCTCCTGAATTTTGATTCAATTTTGCTGATTGTCGATCTAGTAATTGGCGGACGATCAGGATGATTTTCATTGAATAGATTGCAGACTTCTTCTTGTGAACGCACCCTATCTCCAAAACCAATCATCATAAGTACTTCAATACGTTCTCTCTCAAGTAATTGCATTTTCTTAAACAATGAAGTAGTGTAGTGCCTGGAGCGTTAAAAACGTGAAAACTGCGGACTATACAGCACCAGTGAATGAATTCAGATGGTACATGTGAAATTTCATTCTTCAGATTTAATGACAATGTTTACCTAAATTTTTTTTGTACTTTTAATCCACATTTTAAATCTCCAGGTGCTCCACTATCTCCGTTATAATCTGGGAATGCATCAAGTTGAGGCATATGGTATGTTCACAAAAAGTGATAAGAATTTATTGTAGAATTGTAAAGTGAAATAATATACAGGGTATTACCTTTAAAAAAACTAATGACAAAGCCATAGCTCTTGAATGAGACACCCTGTATACAAAATTTTTATTGCGAAAATTGCCCAAATAAAAATACTAATCGACCTGTCCGAGGATTTTAACATGAAATAGAAACCTAATTTTTTAATGAATTTGTTCCTTTCATCATGAAAGCACTGTATATATATATATATATATATATATATATATATATATATATATATATATATATATATACAGGGTTATTCACGTTATTCGACACAAATGGTTATGGCTGAAGTATTTGATTTTATGAAAGTTTTTTCTTTAGGATGGATAGGGACCTAGCGGGACTACATTTTAAAAATATTCATGTTGTATAGGGTGTGCCAAAAAAAATATCAAAGTTGGTATTTTTTAAATGGAATACCCTGTATATTATTTCATTTTTGGATTTTACGATGGAAACAAATGCTAGTTTCATTGAGGTTTAATTCACCTTAACATTATGGTTTTTGAAATATCTCGTATTTTGAAAATGTAGTATCAGTTTTAACGCTTAAACTCTCAACTGGTGTTTTCTTGTTTTCAACAAAATTAATGATAAGGCCTACTAAATGGAACAAACCTTATGTCGCACTTGTGAAATATCTTAGACTTGCTGTGTAAAAATAAAGGTAAAATAATTGCAATCTTCAAACGGCACTAACTTATTTAACTTAAATGGGACACCCCGTATTTTATGTCACCAACAAATGTAAAATTCAATTGTCTATCGAATATCTCTTCGAGTTTTACAATAAAATGCACATTTTAAGAAATTTATCATTTATCAAGTCGCCTATGGCGTTTTCAGAAATCGGAATTGATTGAAATAAACATCAAGATCATAATATATGAAAAATAAATTATGGATATGAAACAAGCAATATTTTATATCAAAACTCTATTTATTTTTATTTATCGTATGGTGATCTACAAATTTTTCTTAAATACAGGTAAAGTATCAGAATCTAAAAACAATAGTATCCCTTTTATGAAACCTTTAGCAACATTTGAGAACGTATGCGGGCTTACATTTAAAAAAGCTCCTCTGGTACGCTATTTCATATTGTCTGGTGTTGTTGGAGGTTTTTATATTATACCGCACTTGTGAAATATTGAAGTACGTTATATGCCGTCTATGTTATTCCCGGAGTATACTGTATATATATATATATATATATATAAATATATATATATATACATATATATATATATATATATATATATATATATATATATATATATATATATAGACAAACATATATATATATATTTATATTAATATATATATATATATATATATAAAAATATATATATTTATATATATATATATGCGTTTGGCTTGCACCGAAACTTCTTGCATTTCAGTATCAAGTTTTGCGATTGTTAATTGATGGCAACGGGGTTTTCACAAATCTGAAAAAAGTACGCTCGAGTATGAAAGAAAGAAGAGGTAGTAATTTAAAGACTTTCTTCCCTTCGACTAATCAACACTGGTGAGATGGAAGTAGATCGAAAGACCTATCTGTGGTTCTTGACTTCACCATATTTAAATTATACTCAAATATAATAAAATTTAGTTTTCAAGTTGTAGCCAAGCAGCTCCTTTGGAAAGTTGTTTGTTTTTAACGCATAACTTTTTTCCATCTATCGAGAATTAAAATAAATTGGTTTTCCTTTCTTAATATGTCGAGCAATAAAACTTTGCAGACTACTGCAATTGCTCTGATATATTTCCTTTTTTTGTTCGAGGCGGAATATCCTACGAAGAGAAAAGTGAGAAAAGAGAGACATTGGAAAGATATTCTTACGGAAGCCATATTTTAGGCGGAGCGAAGTGCAATTCCGGTTTTTAAAAAGCACTACATACCGCAGAATTCAGCGTTTTCGTTTAGATTGCTTCCACATTGCTGTTAAGCTTATAGTCAACTTTGGAATTCAAATTTTCATAACCGCCTAAGCGAAAAGCGGAATAATATTTTATGCATCTCCATTCATTCAAGAAAGGTCACGTGAAACAGAATTCCTGCAGATCCGCAAAATAATTCGCTACGCCAATTAAACTTTCACTGGACTTTCATATCAATTGAACTATTATTCAATCACATAATTTGAAAAATTATTGAACAATTTTCCAAGGGAGTAGACACTTAATGTCAGGATGTTATGTGTTCTCCCGACGGGATTCTGCATTTTCCATCTTAGCGTGAGTTGTTGGTTTCCAATATACTTGCTGGATGGCGCTCTGGGTTGTTATCCAGATAGTAGTCCCGACCGCGATTTGTGTTGAGGAACAATTAGAAATTTGTTAATTCACTCCGAGTTAAATAAGCTGCACTGATGAGATCTAATAAAATCGAAACAGTTCTATGCAGATTTTGAGTCGGGGTGACTTGGTGTTTTCAATAATTTATTGTTGGTTTGTGAATGTAGAATTCTACATGCCGTAATTCTCGGAGTGTGATTCTTCTTCAGATTGATTTTCCATACTTTCAATAAATCAATCTTTTCTCCATGATGATTTTCTCTCTCTACAAAATATTTGTTTGACTTCGGAAACCGATGAAAGCGAACATTTGCAATTGTAAATGCTTCTGAATTAGAACTTTTCACACAACAGCACTTTCTAGACTTGATGATTCTATGTTTTGCAAAATGCAATGCAAATTCCATTTTTCACATTTTGCGGCGTAATTTGTAAAGCTACAGTTCCACCGGAGGAACATTTTGTTGCTGAATGTTTCTCCTTGTTGCCAAGGGTAGAAAGTTAAGACAACAAACGTCAAATTGCTAGTTTTCACTGAAGCAACTGAAACTATGTCCCTCACGGTGCACCAGCTTTTATACCCCACACCTTATTTCACTCTACGTGAATTTTTTACACATTAATTACAATTTATTACACCTATTCCCAAATTTATTACAGTTGCAGAACTCAAGTTATGAGGATGTGATGTAGAACTAGAGCTGCACCACACTCATACCATATTTCTTATTTTTCATTCACAACTGTTCTGTAATTAATTACAATTAATTACAACCATTTCCGGCCTCATTACAATTCCAAAAAATAGGTAGCGCATCGAAAAATTATGACAATAACAAATAAATATAAGGATATCCATTTATTACAATAGCCCACTCGGTTTTATGGATACAAGAAGTGGTGTAATAATTGATAAGAATTTTCACGAGAGAAAAAACAATAGAATTATCGGAAAGAAGATAGCAATACCGGATTTTCAATTTATTACAATAGCCCACTCGGTTTTATCGATACAAAAAAAGGTCAGCACGATCGAGAAAATAAAAAAGAAGCTGTAACTGAGTGGGGTAGTGTAATAATTGATAAGAATTTTCACGAGACAAATAATTATTAAATCATCAAAAATAAAATAGAAATACAGGGTTTTCAATTTATTACAATAGTCCACTCGGTTTTATCGATACAAAAAATGGTCAGCAGGACTGAGAAAATAATAAAAAAGAAGCTGCAGGTGGTTGGGGTAGTATAATAATTGATAAGAATTTCCACGAGACAAAAAATTATAGAATTATCGAAAATAAGAAATACAGGGTTTTCAATTTATTGCACTACCCCTTTCACCTGCAGCTTCTTTTTTATCGTTTTCTTAATCCCGGTGACCATTTTTTGTATCGAAAAACCGAGTGGACTATTTTAATAAATCGAAAACCCAGTACTTCTCTCTTATTTTCGATAATTCTATTGATTTTTGTCTCGTGAAAATTTTTATCAATTATTACACTAACCCACTCACTTGCAGCTTCTTTTTCATTATTTTCTTAATCGTGCTGACCTTTTTTGTATGGATAAAACCGAGTGGGCTATTGTAATAAATTGAAAACCCTGTATTTCTATCTTATTTTAGATAATTCTATTGTTTTTTGTCTCGTGAAAATTCTTATCAATTATTACACCACCCCACTCACTTGCAGCTTCTCTGTTATTATTTTCTTGATCCTGCTGACCATTTTTTGTATTCATAAAACCGAGTGGGCTATTGTAATAAATTAATATCCTTATATTCATTTGTTATTGTCATAATTTTACGATGCGCTACCTATTTTTTGGAATTGTAATGAGACCGGAAATGGTTGTAATTTATTGTAATTAATTGTAATTGATTACAGAAAAGTTCTGAATCAAAAATAATAAATATGGTATGAGTGTGGTGCAGCTTTAGACTAATTCTACACCACACCCTCATAAGTTGAGTTCAGCAACTGTAATAAATTTGGAAATAGGTGTAATAAATTGTAATTAATGTGTGAAAAATTCACGTAGAGTGAAATAGAGTGTGGGATAAAAGCTGGTGCACCGTGAGGGACATACTAAAACTGTCAATAGTTGCACATTGATTAGTAGAAACAATCAACATTTGTTGCCGAAACATAAAGAAATTTTGAGGAACATAATTTAGAGAAAGTTTGGAACATTTACTGAAACAACCAACACCAACAAAAATGTTCTCAATGTTCCTTCGATGGAACCGTAGCAATGTATTTATTCGTTTTCGTACTTCACAGCACACTATTTATTATTTTATTTAACGTATGGCTACATCACAGGTAAGTATATATAACAAAAATAACAAAAACGAAAATTTCACAAACAAACACTAAGATTACAAATATATTCTATTGACTCTCTTGTCGCAATCAGGAAGTCGGATGGGTTGCCACTGTAGGAACTAATTGGACAGTCCTCTACCAGGTGTTTAATAGTTTGTCTTTCAGCGCCGCAGTCACAATTTGGGGAAGGTATTTTTCCCCACCTGAAAAGTGAGTCGGAGCACCTGCCGCAATTCGTCCTTATTCTATTAAGTGCTGTCCAGATTCGTCTTGGTTGATCAAAACCTTCTGGCTTGCTTGTAACGCATGGCATATCCCGGTTGGCAAGCGTGGCCTTCTTCTCCCAGTCTTCTTTCCACCGCTCAATTATGTTGAAGTTTTCTTCAATAAGAGTTTCTGCCGTTTTCAGAGGGGGTTTTCGTGAGCGTAGCCTATTTATGGTTCTGCCGGTTATTCCAACGTGGGAGCGGAGCATAGGATCGGCGTTGATTTTTTATACTCCCTGACCAGAGCATGTTCTCGGCGAATTTGTGGAGGAGCTATGTGGCTCAGTGTGGGTAGCCAATGAGTGGGCGTGGCCTTGATTGTGCCTGATATGATACGCATAGCTTGATTGAGTTGGGCTTCAACACGTTTGGTGTGTGGGCTGTTGATCCACACCGGTGCACAGTATTCCGCGACGGGGTACATTAAGCCCAGCGCTGTCGATCTGAGTGTGGGCGCTGTGGAACCCCATGTGGTGCCGCATAGCTTTTGAAGGATATTATTTCGGGTTCTGAGTTTTGCAGCTGTCTTCATAAGGTGTTCTTTGAAGCTTAACGTTCTGTCGAGCATGACACCCAAATATTTTGGGTGCATATTGTGACTAAGAAGTCTGCCTTCAAAGTTGATTTTAAGTTGGTAGTTGGCCATCCTGTTGTTTAGGTGGAAGCACGATACTTCCGTCTTTGCGGCCCTGGGCTGCAATCTCCAGTCGCGAAAATATCTCCCAAGGGTAGCCAAGTCATTTGTTAGAATTTGCTCAGTTATCTCAAACTCCTTATGGCTTGTAGCGAGCCACAGCACACTGAAAATCTGCGACACGAATGTTTACTAGTTGCGTTCTCGATACGTTTCCACTGCGATAGCAACACGGATTTGTTTACACATTTTTCCTATTTTCTTTTGAAGTTAACCGCTCAAAATGGAAACCGGCGATAAGTAGGAACAGTCAACATTTGTTGCCGAAAAATTAAGAAATTTTAAGGAACATTTTGGAACATTTACGGAAGCACTCAACAGCAACAAAAATGTTCTTCCGGTTGAATCGTAGCTTAAAGGGTGATAAGTAGAAACAGTCAACATTTGTTGCCGAAACAAAGAAATTTTGAGGAATATTTTGGAACATTTTCGGAAAACCGCAACAGCAACAAAAATTTTCCTCCGGTGGAACTGTAGCTTAAGAAATCGAAAACTTGTACATGCAATTGCATTATTTTAACACTGGAAATAAAAACTTCATCCATCTGGCCGCCAGAATGCGCCAGCTGGAATGTCAGATCCCAATACCCTAAGAGCCCTTTCAGACTTGGATACTGTATCCGAGATACGCGTATCCCAGATACAGAAAATACATGCGTTTATATGTACGTTTTCACACTGCATTCAACTCAGCATAACGTATCGCGATACTAAATTTCTGAATCTCGCTCATTCAGCCGCCGGCGACAGTATCCGAATCCGGGATACCGAATTATCATTGTGGCTTATGGACCTGTTCACACTTGCATACTTTTGCGATTCAAAAAGCACAATAGCATAGGTGTACAATATTTTTATTATTTATTAGTAGAAGTGAAGTGGAATAGAACGGTTTTTCGATTGTACCATGGAGAGTACCATGTTTTTGATAACGAGAAATTTATAAGTTTGGTAGAACCGAATTCTTGTATATGGGATACAAGTAATGAAAATCATTTCGACAGAAATATAAAACAAAAATGTTGGGTGGAAATTACCAAACAGATGTGTGAAAATTTTGAAGAAATGACAATAATTGTTCAACAAAATGAATATGGTAGGTATATTTATAAAAGTAATTATACAGTGCATTCAAAAAGGAATGAATAAATTCATTAGCTAAATAAATCAAATTATTATATTATTAAAAATTCTCGAAACAAGACGATTATTTGTCGAAAGCTTACTGATTTTTACAATAATCATCTCAAGATAACAAAAATTAAATGAAATATTTCAATAATATTGTTTATTAGCGATGAATAATGAGTTCATTCGTTAATTTATATTGCTTTTAAGTTTTTACGGATTGCAGTGAAAACCCTTTAGATAAGCGAATTGATGTTTAATTTGTATTTATCAGTGCACTACTATCTAGTAACTGTTCGCAAACTATCAAGTAAATTGTAAGTTACGGAAATAAATTATACATGGTACACAGCATAGCGCACTCTTCAATATCCATTTCATAAAAAGCACCGTACAGCACTGATATTGTACTGATAAAATTTATTTACAAAACTATATTCTAAAAAAATTATCTTGACTGTATCTGGCCTAAATTCTGTATCTCGCATACAGTATCTCGGATACAGTATCCTAGTCTGAAAGGGCTCTAAAAGTCCATTCTAAATATTGGTGAAACATTTTTTGAAATTCGTTGAGTATATTCGGATATAACAATATACATCCAAACTTACAAACTTCACTTCTTTATAATATTAGATGATGCTCATCATAACCGATTTTCCTAATATCCGATACATTGTTGAAAGACGGAAAAATACATAAGACGAAAACATCTTGATCCCTTTCCTATTTTGATGAACATGTTATCGCTTTAGTTGCTGTCATCCCGTTTCTGCCTTATCGAAATTGCCTTTTCGCCGTCCCCATCTTCGGCGATGCTGCAGATTGAAATTTTCCCGATCAAACTTCACTGATAAAAAGAGTCGAAAATATCATAGAGTTTCCGATGCGCCAGCAGTTTCAGGTCTCCCTTTCATTCCCTGAATGGAGTTTTCACAACTTTTTATTGGGTTGTCAGCGAACCATTTCGGTAGCTGACTCGAAAGTTGGTACTTTGTTACTCTTTGTTCGATGTTTCAGATGTTTTTTCTCTCCGTTCTATCAGAACTTTTTCGAATGAGAAGAGAAAGGATAATTTACTGTTTGCTGATTTGTCTCATTCGGAATTCGTTTTGAACTAGAATTCGTATACTGGATCCGGCAAACCTCTGTCGTAATTGAATAACTCTTATTCTACTTTATTTAACGATTTAACTGAAAGGATCTGTCGAAAATCTAAAATATTTATTTATGTCTGCAGGATGGTCCACGAGTAATTTATGCGAATTGCTCAACTTTCTTCGAATAGCATTCCAATCTACTTTTTCAATATTTTCGGAAATTTTGTGATTATTTTCATATACCTTCAAAGTATTTAGTCGTACAGGCATAGAGGTAGTTTCTTCATCTGTTTTGGACCTCTTGAACCAAGATTTCCGAAATTTTTTTGATGCCTGATATATATATATATATATATATATATATATATATATATATATATATATATATATATATATATATATATATATATATATATATCGACGGCAACTACTCAACGAGTCACCAGACGTACAGCAGCACTGGAAAATGGCAAATGAGATTTTGGCGAAACGTCGTGAAACAAACGGTGCTTCTCAGCGCTCTCAGCGCCAACAAAACTTTCGAAATCGGATTGAACCCCGGAATCTTTCTCAGATTCATTCCACCATCCGAGAAAACATACGATATAACATACATATATATATATATATATATATATATATATATATATATATATATATATATATATATATATATATATATATATATATATATATATATATATATATATATATATATATATATAATTATAATATGGATTTTATTTATGTTGTTCACACACAGTTATTATAATATTGAGAGGCGAAGTTTAGCGAACCTATTCTTCCTCAATCTCAAATTATAAAAAATAAAACAAAAAAACAAAATGACATAAAAACAAGGAAAAAGATATAAAATAATGATTGATGGAATAAAATAACTAAATGTAAAATGAAATACCAACAAATATAGAACCAGATATAAAATAAAAATTTGAACTAATGGCAAATTATCAGATATCAATGAAAATGTAAATGTTAAATATGAAATGACAACAGTAACAAAAATAAAATGACAACAATAACGCAGGTTTATACATTGAGCTATAACAAAAAGTAAACAGTCATCTGTGCAGATATTATCTGTTCTTGATACTAGATGATGAAAGTTTTTTAATATTTCTAGATATCTTTTTATATACCGCTATAGCATTATACCTACGAGAAAGATCTTAGTTAGGCGAAACCTAGGTAGGTGGAGTGTATCCTTATGTCTAATATTATCAGCATGAAAATTAACTCTATAACACACACACACAACATATATATATATATATATATATATATATATATATATATATATATATATATATATATATATATATATATATATATATTATATTAAATTAATTTACTCTAGTCGTCACGGGCTGTCAGAGCAATCAAAGAAGATGTTGTGTGAGTCACTTGTGCTGTCCAGGTTCCACCATGCTAATGTGGTGTATGCAGACAGCTTGACACAGTACGATAAGCGGAGGATTCAAAGATCACAAAATTCGTGTTTGAGACTGATTTATGGAATAAGAACATTCGAAAGGATTTCTCATAAATTAAGAGATGTTACATGGCTGAACATGGAGGATACACGAAAGTTGCACCAAGCATGCTTCTTCTGTAAAGTTATAATGAATAAATCCCCACCGTATTTGTATAACAGGATTGTATTCAGATTAGATGTACATAACATCAACATCAGAACGAAAGGATTACTTACACCTCCCGCCCATAGAACTGCATACTTTGAAAGGAGTTTCTCTTTCAATGTTGCCCGAATTTATAATGCACTGCCGGATTACATCAGGTCACTTACTCAACCGATAAAGTTTAAGAAAGGATTATTTAAATATTACTTTTCCTTGCAATGTAAAAATTAGAGCCATCTGTTTACTGTTTTTCTTATGTTTAAAGAAAATCACATTCATTTAAGTTTACATTATATCAGTATTTCTAGTAAGTAATTGTAAGTGCCGCAATCGGGGTACAATGGTTAAGTGGAGCAGGATGAACTACTCTAGAAGTGGTTCAAACCTGGACTTCGCCATTTTTTCACACTGTTGGACTTGTATAATCATAACAGGATGAATCGAAATTGTACATTGTTAAAAATAAAGTCATTATTATTATTATTATTATTATTATTATTATGTTCACATCCGTGTGAGAGGAAAAATCTTCTATAGAATACCCTGAGAGTATCCCGCACGCATTCTCAGGGTGTGTGTGAGACTCCGGACGTTACTGGTTAATCACTAAAAAACCTCTCACACATTCCTTGGAGTAGTTCTTCATCCTGCCCTTACAGCGTCCCTTAACAAAAGAGATGAGCTGCAAGCGGCCTCTATAGTTCATGGGACCTGATGACTCGAAGTGACCCGAGCAACAATGCTTTCTGCATTCTGCGCGTCAATATATCGGCCAGAGATCTGCATGCCGGATTAATTTTCAGTTCTGTCACATAGTAAGCTCTCATTCCGCCTAGACAACCTATGATTAGTACGACCATCTTAACTTTATGCCCTGGGTATAGTGTCTTCAGCTCGAACATAAAATATCTGTATTTTTCCCTTTTCTGTTCTTCCTTCATCACCACATTATTTTCGGCAGGGGACGAAAACTCGACAACAAACAATTCTCTGAGCTCTTTGTCCAGTAGGACTATATCTGGCTTTATTGCGTGGATCTGCCTAGTTGTTGGAAAATCATATTTCCATTATATGCGAGCTCTATCGTTCTCCACAACCGCTTCAATTTCTAGTGGAACATATGGTTGCACTGGTTCTTTGTCTATACCATAAAGTTCTCTCAGATGGAAGTAGAGAATTCGGAGCGGCCCATTATGTCTTTCTATATACCCTGATGGAGCATGGACTCTGCAAGCACACAGAATGTGCATAAGAGTTTCCTGCTGACTATGGCATGCTCTGCAAGTTGATGGGGTGTCCACTTTCATTATGTTCTTTTTATACCATCTTGTATTTATCACTCCATCTTGACAAGCAATAACAAATCCCTCCGTTTTCGACTTAAGCCCAGCCGACTTCAAGAAGGCGAAGGATAATTCTTCCGACAGGCCCTGTTCTTCCAAATTCCTGTAATATTGGAAGTGCAGATTTTTACTCATATGATCTTCGAGTAGAATTTTCAGTTGTGCCTGTCTTATCTGCCTACTCAGTCTTCTTTGTTCGGCCAGCGTGATCGGTGTTCCTGCTAGCTCAGGCTCAATCGATATGCCGGTCATATTGAGCTTTTCCAAGGCTCTCCGTCCAGCTCTGAATAGGAACGCTCCTTGATTCCTGATTTCATGATGAGCTACCATTTTTAGAAGAGGGTCTTCACTTCTCAATATCCTTATTGCCATTTTCAAGGTTTGCTGATGGTGTTGGTATTCCAAACTGTGCAAACCCCTGCCTCCCTGCGTTCGAGGAAGGTATATTCTCTGTGTCGAGCAAATGGGATGTAGGCTCCGATTCATGTTCATTACTTTTCTTGTGGATCTGTCGAGATCGAGAATTTCATTTACCGACCAGTTAACCACCCCGAAAGAGTAAGTGACTATCGCGACTGCCAAGCTGTTTGTAGCAGAAACCTTATTTTTACCGGACAGCTGTGATCTCCATATATATTATTATTATTATTATTATTATTATTATATATATATATATATATATATATATATATATATATATATATATATATATATATATATATATATATATATATATATATATATATACGAATGAGCTGAAATTTGGCATCTGGGATTGTTTTCGAGGCAAAACGAAACTATCGTAATTTGGGGGAAAATTTATCCAACCACCGTCATTTTTGCGAAGATATTTTTGTTTTCATATTTATATTTCTGCCTGTACATATGGGTATCTCCAGCGGCTGCCATCAAACCAAATGAGCTGAAAATTGGTATCTGGATTTTTTTTCTAGGCAGAATGGCCAAAATTTGGCTATAATAATTATGCGTCTATGTTTTTTACGCAGAAAATTCTGTGAAGTATTTTTCTTACCCTTATCTCATTTTTCTCTCCGTGATGTTCCAGAGCTCATAACCGTATAGAAGCATTGGTCTTAATATAGTTTTGTAGAAAGCATTATGTCTGTTGCTTTAATTATTCTAGTACCTTTTACTTCTGACAATCCTAGTTGAAATATATATATATATATATATATATATATATATATATATATATATATATATATATATATATAAATATATAGGATATATAGGATATATAGGGATAATGTATGGAACCAAGTTAATATCTTTTTTCTGTTTATGCAATTTTGCAGGTAAGTTCATTGGCGCAAAATGCATCTGATGTTTATTACTTACTACATATGCATACACACAACATCAATTTGTTTATATGAACGTTTTTTTACGGTAATGTAAAAAACTCAAAAGAAGTTGAAACGTGCGATAATTCCTCGTGTATACAGATTTTTCACAATAAACCCAGTATGTACGAATTCAAAATTCCAAGCTCTTTCAACATCTGCAAAGATATACAGGAGGTCCCATATAAATTTAAAAAGTTGATCCAACCGGAAGTATATTATCAACAAAAAATTATACATCATATGCATTTTGCGCCATTGCACTTACCTGCAAAATTTAATAAATATTGGTCTTTTCGTTCAAAAGATATTCACTTGGTTCCATACTTTATCCCAACCTTGTATAAGGAAGGAGTGTTTGCTGAAGACTATGAATCAAAATGAAATTTCTTGGGATATTCAGCAACAGTACAAGAGGTCTTAATGTGTATTAGATTTGGGGCATAGTATTAGAAATTGAGGCATAGTATTTGGTTTCATAATTCTCATATTCCATAGTTCCACCATTTAGGTATATATTTTAAATAACACTTCTATTTTTTACATAGAAGAAACTTACCGTGGTTTGATCTTTCTTCTATTCTCTTGGAAAGTAAAAACTTTAGAGCAGACATAAATCTTACTTTTCACCGGTTGACTCAGTGTTAGAGTCAACCGGTGAAAAGTAAGATTTATGTCTGCACTAAAGTTTTTACCATGAAGAATGCTGGTATAATTTCTATTAAAATTCTTCCATAATTCTAACTGATTGTGAAACATAGTGCATAAGTATTCCAACTATTAATATTATATTCATCTAAGTAGAGTAGAAATAACGAAGATATCCGGACTGATTGCGAAACTAGTTGCTGTGAGAATTATTCCATCGTCGAGTAGAAAGAAGGAAAATGCTTTCATTTTATGATATTCTTCAGTGAAAGTAAACATTTGCATTAGACATCTTTCAGACGAGGACGCTGTATCCCAGACGCGCGTATCTCAGATACAGAAAAAGCATGCAGTTAAATTGTAGCTTACGCACGGCATTCGGCAACGCATACAGTATCGCACACAGTATGTTCAGACATGCATACTTGTGCGATGCAAAAAGTTCGATTTCAGAGGCGACCAGTATTTTTATTTAGAATTGATAGCGAGTTCGAACAATAAACAGCAATACAAACTTCTTGCTCTATTTTAATCATGGATGGTGCCGTTCTTGATAACGAAAAATTTATCAGTTTAGTAGAGCCAAATTCTTGCTCTACCAGCAGAACGCACTCTTCAATATTCATTTTATGATAACGACTGCACCGCACTGAAATTTGTATTTGTAATAAAAAAATATGCCAGAAGAGTATCGGGTTAGTCTGCGGCTGTGATTCGATATCCCGTATACATAATCCCGCATACAGTATCCCCGTCTGAAAGAATCTAACAATAATTTTGAGAAGAATCTGTTACTTCCACATCACAACGTATTGGGAAATATAGTAACAGTCAAAACATTTTCAAATTTTTTTTTAGCTCAAATGTCCCAAAACGTGAAAATTCTAGTTTGAGCAACGATCGGCCACGGTCGGTCTGTTAATTGCCTAGATGAGTTTTGAATGCCAAGTTGGTTTAGGAAGGGGATTAATTAACAAAAAAAAAAGGTAATTTCTAGTTAAAAATTGAGTAATATATCGTTTTAGGAGTTTTTGGAAATGCAGGTTTCGATTATAAAATCGATATGATAGTTTAACACAAAATAGTGCTGGGGTGAAAAAAAGGGCATAGAAATTGAAAATAAGTAATTGTAACATTCGAGAGATATGTCTTTCAAGGGGTTCTCAGGTATACAGATTCCGATTTTATATACTATATGATAATTAAATACAAAATTGAGAAAGGAGGAGCGAGTAAAAATCGTTGAAAAAATCTAGTAGTTTTCAAGTTATCATAAATTGTTGCTAAGTATTTACAATATTAAAAATATTATACTGAGCAGACGGTGTTAAAACTGTCGATGATAATTACATAACAAACCACGGAGTAATAATTACAGAAAAAAATCAAGTTGTAAAACAGTCCACTTATAAATCCAGTAATGTGATTAATAGTTCATGAAACAAACTCATTAAATGGATCACTCAGATCAACATAACAAGAACTCATTGCCTTGCAGACCTAAAACGATTCCAAATTGAAAAATACTGAATAGAATAGTAATAAAAAATAGTTTATTCTGAATGATTTTATCAAAAGTATTCCAGAACTAAGAATATAGTCGTTTGTTACTTCATAATTCGATGCTTAAAACTACTAAAAGTACTTTGCTTATATAGGAGAGGTGTTGACGAACATACAGCTAAGAGTTTTTGATCCCCCTGATACTCGGGATCCTGGTCGTATTCCAGTCTCGAAAAGTTTTTTAAACTGATTTTGTATGAATATTTTGTCAATGAAAATATTAAAAAGTTGATTTTTATACAACACTCTTGCCCGATTTCACCAACTAATTCCTAAAGTTAGGCAATACTTAAATCGGATTTAGGAATTCCTAAGTGCAATTTGCGTTTCACCACGCGTTAAGTAGGGACGATAGGAAATACCTAACGTTAGGATAGCTTGTTAGGTCTGCCTTAGAGTATTTAGGAAATGCTTAACCTCAAATTGTTTAGTTGTCTATTGCATATTGACCATTTTCATATGACGTCACGCGACTTCGGCCATTTTGCCTGGAGGACAAACAAACCATTGTTATGCACACAGTTGTGCTGAATTGTCATTTAAGTTTCATAAGTTTTTGAGTTGTTTGTCGAATTTAAAGTTTTTTTCTGATTATTTGATTATTGTTGGAGTTTATTAGAGAAAATGCCATCGTTTTGTACCGTGGTTAATTGTGGTATGAGAGCAAACCGAGACAAAGTGAGATTTTATAGAATCCCTGCTGCCCTCAAGAATGCTGGTGATTATTCAAATGCTGTATCACTAGAAAGGCAAGAGAAATGGATTAAAGCATTGAAAAGGGGACCTTTTAGTGAAATTCAATTGAAATATGCACTGTCTGTTCTAAACATTTTATAACAGGTAAGTTTACTTGAATAAGTGAAAAAAGATGAACTCTTTATTTAAAATATTTTTCAGGGACTCCTGCAGAGTTATTGGATAAAGACAACCCTCACTGGATTCCAACCCAAAATATGGGGTACACAATTGCCAATCCTGTTGGTAAAACTCAAGTCAGCAGGTTTAAACGTTCGGTTAAACGAAAAGAGCAAGTAGAGCATATGACAGCAAATTAGGACCATCATGAAAGTATATTTATTTTTTCTGGAGGAACAATATGAAGATATAGACATATCATATAGATATAGACAGGCCACATTGCCAGCTTTGAGGTACACGCTTCTTCATCCTTAGACTGAGAGCGGGTGTGAAGGAGAAAAACAATTGCTGCTATATGACTGCACACTTCTCCTAAGCCTGCCATACAAGTGCAATGTCCACTGGAAATACTACCGTCAGTTAGGATAATAACCCATGAATTCAGAAGCTTTTCCTTAAGACGTTGTGAATGTTTCACCTGAAATATAAAGTTTACTTTTAGTTATAACAATTAAGAACACTGATTAGTATGAGAATAAACCTAATGAATATCATTAAAATACATCTTACCTTGCCAATAACTACAAAAGCTGTTTCGTTCACTCTTTTCCCATAAATTTCTTGGACTAGTCCTGCTTCATACAATTTGAAACCTTGCAAGCTTTTATATGCTTTCATTTGCTGTCCAGTATAAAAACTGTGGGTGAGGATAAAATAATTAACCATATCGATGATGGATATTACTGGAATTGATGACAATGATATCAAATCTTGAGAGCTGGACTCCAAGAGATAGGGGTCTATATCATCAATAATTTTGATTTTCTGATCGTAGCGGCTCTTAATATCGGCAGGAAGTGATTGATAATAAGTACTTCTTTCCATTTTCAATATAAATTTATGATTCAATGTTTTTTAATACTTTTACTTTTAATAAACGTAAGCAAACAACTCAGAACACTGATACTGATAGTCGTAAATGGTTTGTTTGTCCTCCAGCCAAAATGGCGGACCTGTCAAAATCAGGTGATTGAAAATGATCAATTCCATATCAAATTTGGGGTTATTTCCATAGAAATATAATAAAATTATTTCTATCATTTTTTCTCTTCTTCTTACTATCCTTTGTCAAATTTACAGTATAGTATTAAACAGTGGTATCAATTATATGTACAAAACTTTCCAAATCAAGTTATTAACAAGGTATTTCTTAACTAAGAATTTCTTAGGTTGGTGTAATCCGATTTATATTCGGATTAGGTATTTCCTATCGTAGGAATTTCTTAGTTAGGAACTTCCTTACAACTCGTAGGTGAAATCGGGCATCTGTTTTTTCATTACCTATCTGCAATTCCAGGATCCCCAGATTATCTATACACGAACTCGGGATTAGAAAAAGAGTACAATTACATATGTGTAATTTTGAATGTACATGCCATTATTCCATGAAATATCATTGATTAGAAACAAATGTTTCTCGAATAAATAAGCATTACGAATAGCATACTAGGTTACCTCACGTGGTTGGTATCATTCACGTACCCACTGATTCAATTATTACGTTATAACGTTTTTTTTTTGTTCTAGGAGTCTGTACGTAGTCGGGTGGCAATGGATTTCACTGGAAAAACAGGCCGCATCGTGGAAGACCCGGTAGAAGCGAGGGAGATAGCTCTAGGTGTTGGATACATAAGAAAACGGAGGGACAGAATAGTCAGCAGACGACCAGCCAATTCAAGACTGAACGAAAATCGTGTAGATAATGGTGTTCATACAACCCAACCTTGGTTTCACAGAAACCTTACTAGGGATCAGGCATCTACGTTAGTAACTAAATATGGCAATGGCGATGGGTGAGTTGAATCAATTTATGATATTTTATGTCATACTAGTTCTTTATTGTGTTTTTATTGCTTAGTTACCAACTATCTAATGTCGTATTTTATGCCCGTGCGGGCATAAAGTTCACTTATGGCCCGCGTGGGCATAAAGAGAAATAATGTTCAGTTTCATTAACATCTTTTAGGGAGTTTTCTTGCATCCAATTTACTAATTTTTCGTATTCCATCTCGTAAGTTTCTTTAGACTTTTTTGGCAACAGATTTTCAGTTGCTTTCTTTGCTTTTTCAATAATTTCGTCAGGAATTCCAAAATCTTCGTTCGTTTTGGCTTCTTACTTTGACACATATAAAAATTATTGCGATTTTATGACATTTACGTTTGTCAACATTCACCTAGCAACGATAGTGACTACTATGCAATGTTATTAATTCAAACCGGATTTTTTAAAATACTGATTTGTATTGATGTGTATACCCTCGGGCGACTTACAATCCCTCGAGCCAGAGGCCCTCGGGTTCGTAAGACGTCGCCCTCAGGGCATAAACATCTATTTATACCCTTGGTACATAAATAACTATTATTTTTCACTTGTATATTATATGTTTATTTCACCTTGTATACGGTTGCTATAAACACACTGAGTATGCCCTAGGCCAGAATAGGCCAAGCTACAGAGATTTTTTCATGTAAAAAGTGTTAGAAGAAAACCAGCTCCGCCATTGTTTGTAAAATAGTTCCACATGATATAGTGATATGTTTTTCACTCGACTTTATTATTTATATCTTTGTTATTAACAATTTTATGCAAAAAATCGCGTTTTTTTTAGTTTTTTGCTTATAAAATTGAAACTATCAGAGTAATTGTGATGGTGTCAATAGACTTATTGTAGAAAATGAAAAGACGAAAAAATGAGTGTTCGGATGACTCGATCAGACCCTTAGTCTATGGGAAAATCGAAAACAACCTGCCAAAATGCAGTTTTTTCAAAAATTCATAACTCGGTTATTTTTTGAGTTGAAGCGTAAATCCTCCGGTTAGTATTATTTATCAATATAAACTTCATTTTTGCGAAGAACAGGAACTGTCCGATGCATAGTTTTTGATCTGTGGCCATTTGAATATTTAGTATGCAATTTTCCAGCAGACCTGAATGCGACAGGTATGGTCCGATTTCAATTTACAAAAAATATTTTTAAAGTAGAATTCTCATAGTTCAAAACGTTCATCTTGGTTTTACATGAAAACGCTGAGAAATATCTTAAAAATAAATCTGAACCGAAAAACGGCCGAGAAATAACCGTCATGTTCAAAATGCTTATCCTTGCCTGCTGCTCTACCCCCACTCTTCAACTACAATTGCATAGTAAAATTTTCAAATGGCTACAGATCGAAAACTATGCATCAGACAGCTCCTTCTCTCCGCACAAATATATTTTATATTGATGAATAATACTAACCGCAGGATCTACGCTTCAACTCAAAAAATAACCGAGTTATGAATTTTTGAAAAAACTGCATTTTGGCCGGTTTTCCCATAGACTAAGGGCCTGATCGAGTCATCCGACCTCTAATTTCTTTCGTCTCTTCATTTTCTACAATGAGTCTATTGACACCATCACGATTACTCTGATAGTTTCAATTTTATAAGCAAAAAACTAAAAAAAAGCGATTTTTTGCATAAAATTGTTAACAACAAAGATATAAATAATAAAGTCGAGTGAAAAACATATCACTATATCATGTGGAACTATTTTACAAACAATGGCGGAGCTGGTTTTCTTCTAACACTTTTTGCACAAAATGCTCATTCTGAATCTCTGTAGTTTGGCCTATAACGCTCGCTTTTGCGGTCGTTATGGATCATAATGCCTGCTAATTGTACGAGTAGAAATGAAGCAACTTTCATTGATTCAATACTTCATAATCCTTGTCGTATACGACTCTGCATTTCTCCGGCAATGAATTATTCGCAGCTTTAGCTGCATTTTCTATGATATTCTTGCGTAAATTCATTTTCATTATTTCTATAAGAATACACAAAAAAAGGAGCAATGACACTCACTAAATATGATGACAAAAATATTCACAAACGTCAAAATATCAACAAATGGCATGCCTACTATGAGAAGGAAAATGGAAAGTATAGTAGAAATGAACCGATATTAAAATAGCTTTTTCATTATAATAAAATAATTTTTTCATGAAAACTAAAATCTTGTATGCACCACCTGCGTTACTAGATCCTTACGATTCGGGCATAAGGATCTATATAACGCACTTGGTACATAAATAACTATATTATATATATTTCAATACAGTGGTTCCCAAATTACTTCAACTACCGAACCCCCAAATTACAAACCAATTTTTGGGCGGACCCCTATCAAAGAATCAAAATAAAATACATAGGTATATCCAATGATTATCTTATTTATGAGCATCATTACATATTCTCATTTCAACTTAAAAATTAAAGAAAATAAAATTGAAAAAAAATTAAATCATATAAAAAAAGGACATATTATTTGAAACAAATTATATTTTTTCAAAATAAAACATGAAAAAAAATTTTAATATATGAAGAACCAAACAACGAGTTTAGAAGAAATTATTTATTGGCATAATTGTGCACAATGAAATTCAATTTTTTCGCTCATTGCTTGCTCAAAATTAGGTCTCATATTTGAAACATGAACGTAGAATGTTTGTTCGCATAAATAGGTTGTGCAAAAGGGAACCAAATTTCACAATGCCTTTTCAGAGAGCTCCTCATAATCGAAACTCATTTTAGCACAAAATTGAATCTGTCCTTAAATACATCCTTCTAAGATGCGCTGCACGATTGGTCAATGAGCTGATCTTCTAGTTGCTCAGAGATATCTCCATTTTTTTCGAATTCATTGATAGCAAAAGGATTTCTTATCCACCATTTATGAATAACCGCACTTCGTCAATCGAGTGAAAATTCTTCCTCGAGACAACCACCGCACTTCATGTGTATGTAAAAGAAGTTGAAAATGGTCACTGCCAGCTTCTTTACACATTGGTTGGAATTTCGAGAAATTAACGGCCTGGCTTTAATAAAGTTAGTGAGCTTAACTAGTTTTCAAAATTGACATGCTCTTTTATTGATATTGAAAAAAAATAATTTTCAATATTCTCGTCCTATTACTAGTAAAGATTTTTGTTCTCACCTTCGCGGACCCCCTTGAACTAAGGGGTCCGCGGACCACTATTTGGGAATCACTGTTTTAATATATAAAATTCTCGTGTCACAGTGTTAGTTGCCATACTCCTCCGAAAAGGCTTGAACGATTTTTATGAAATTTTATATGTATATAAGGTAAGTCTGAGAATCGTTCAGAGTCTATTTTTGGTACCCCTACGTGATAAGGGTAGTCCACCCTCAAACATTTATTTTTTATTTTTTGGACAAAATAATTTTTTTATGCTGTTGCATTAAAAAATACATACAGCCCTGAATTTTCACCCTTCTATCGCCTTTCCTATTTCAGTAATGTAATCATTTATAACCCTGATCATAGGTCAGTCATTCCAAATCGATCGAACCGTTCAGGAGGAGTTCAGTCACATACACACGGACAGAAGAATTATATATATATATACATATATATATATATATATATATATAATTATATATATATATATATATATATATATATATATATATATATATATATATATATATATATATATATATATATATATATATATATATATATATATATATATATATATATATATATATATATATATATATATATATATATATATATATATATATATATATATATATATATATATATATATATATATATATAAATATATATATATATATAAATATAATAATATATATATAAATATATATATATATTTATATATATATATATATATATATATATATATATATATATATAAATCTAATCATGAAAAATATGCAAGTTCAACACGGTCAATTTAATATACCTATTACATAAATTTATGTATATATAAGTGAACAATGAAAATTCTTCAATAATTAAATAATTGAAATTATCAAACAACTTTCCGAGAGAGCTGCTTATATGTATTTCCTGACGAGAATCGTTAAGTCACCCCGACTCAAAATTTGCATACACCTGTTTCGATCTTATTAGATCTCATCAGTGCTGCTTATTTGACTCGGAGTGAATTAAAAAATTTCTTATTTGAAGATTTCTATATTGAACCTTTGGATTGTGAATGTAGAGTTCTTGTCGCGGAATACATATAACCAACTCTCTTGGAAAGTTGTTCGATAATTTTTTAAACTATTGAAGAATTTTCCTTGTTCACTTCATGTTATATATTTATATATATATACCTATATATACCTATATATTGTATTATTCTCAGTAAAAAATAACCTGCAAATTCAAAATAAATTAAGATAAAAATTTATGTTGAATCAGGTAACAGATAACTGCAGATTAAAATACATAATCCGATTGCTATCAACATTTTAGTTCCACTGTCATGTCTATACATATATTGCAGATTGTCCTGAAATTTTAAAAATATTTCATTATTTAAAAAACTTACTCAAATATTACGAATTTCATTTATACCTACAGAAAGTAGAGAATTGCTTGTGTGTGCTTCCGTAATTTGAATAATTTTCAAGATCTCTTATTTCTCACTGTTCTTACCAGGGTAAAAGGGAGTGAGGTACAATTATATTTATGAATTGATTTATATGGAAGCAGTAACCACAGAAATCTATAAAATTTCTATATTTGTTACTACTTTGGAGGCATGGTCAAGTTCAACCTATTCAAAAAGTTTCACATTCGTTCAAGTATATATTAGATATTTTATAAATTATTCGTTTACTAAATAGAAATTACCTAACCTCTTTTCATTTTCTTATTTTTATGTATTATATTATATATTTTTTATTTTCTACGTTAGTAAATAAATATTAATTGAATTGTTTATTTTTAATTGCCTGAAGAACACTAGGTAGATTTTTGCGCTATATTCCTCGCCGTTCTTCTTCTTTAAGATTTTGTTTCAAAGTGAACTGATGTTCATTGTTATGTTTAATTAATTTAAATATGCACATCTCTTTTTCAAAATTTTCTACAGACAGTAAAAATCATCTTGATTTAGATGTGTGGATATTTCAGTGAAAATCACAGGTACTATAATGTACTCTGATCTCATTGTGATCTATTTTGATGAACACGTGTGTCCGTTTTACTGTCAAGTCCAACAAAAATGCCGCTATAAAGTATTTAGGAGCGTGAGTTCAAATTACTGAATACTTCATTTCAGTTACATTGTAACCGACATCTCCAGAAATACAAGTGTAAAACTGATGTTGGCAGTGAACTTTTCCTCCGACGCCAACTTAAAGTGTTCAAAACTTGGTTGTTTCATTCAATGAAATCCAATCAGTTCCTGATAACCTGCCAAGTACTAGGATCGCAATGAGCAGCAATTAATAGCAAAAATAATTTCTGAAATTAGTTTTATATCAATGTGAAAATTTGAGAATTCAATTTAATTAATCAACTGGTTGGTAGTAGTCTTATATATATATATATATATATATATATATATATATATATATATATATATATATATATATATATATATATATATATATATTGCCGGATTAGCCACGTAGCAAGAATAGAAACACTATGGGCCCCGCGCTCCGACGCCTGTCTGACAGTAAAAAAAAAATTAGTTTACATAAGCGAAAAATATCTTGAATGCCTTAAACGCGAAGCGCTTAGACACTCCCACCTGAAAATCGGAAACTCGGAAACGAGAAACGTTGGTGTCAAAATCTATAACAATAATTTGAAGTACCACATTTCTAAAAATTGAGAGCTGGCCGCACAAGTTATGTGTTTGTACTACTTGCACTGCACTACACGCAAGTTTGTAGCACTGCAAAACTAAACGAGGAATTCCCTGATATTGTCATCTATCAAGCTAGTCGTAAAACTCGAACAAATAAAATAGAATTTTATTGACTATCAAACTATTAGAATTTGATGTACATTTATATTTGGCACAACGTAAAAAACTGTAAAAAGCTCTTTAGATGTTAGTGTAGCATAGTATTTTAGTTGCATCAGTTTACATTTCACCATATTATTGTAACACCAACACATGTGACCTCATGGCGAATGAAAAAGATTGGCCGAAGTTTCTTGGCAGTTATCATAGCTCTACCCCAATCAACTAACTGACCGTAGGCAAAATTGGCTGAAATAGCTCTTTCACAAGTATCATGAATATCATTTACTTACATGAATATAAATTTGAATTTGATTGTGCGTATGTAGCTTTGATTGTACCTAATGAATATTCAATATAATAGGTTTACGAATTATTTTATTACCAAAGTTAAAAAAAAACCAACCAGTTTGATTTGTAAAAGTAATAAAAAAATATATAGGGTGTTTATTTCAAAAACTGGTTTCATTACACGCACACAGATATACGTGTTCCTACATAGCCGCTCCGGGTTGTCACGCACACACATTTTCGGTTTTATTCTCTAATCTGAGTTTAATACCATAAACTTGAGAACCTATAACCAAGGGCCGAATTTGCTACAGGCTCCGCACTGGCTTAATCCGCCACTGCCTCTCTTTCGCATCTAGTCTTATAAGTGAAAGTATCAGTTCTACTGATTACTCTTCACGATTTAATAATTTCAAATTAAGGAAATGATCCAATACTAGTGTTCGTAGTAATCAACTTAATGCAACTTGGTTATTCAATAATGAATTACCAACGATAACAAGAAACCTTATGATCAGAAGATATTGTGAACTAAAAAATATGTGAGGTGATCTTAAAGCTGTAAAATTCAATGCACATAATAGATGCAATAAAATTAATTATTGTTTACCCCGTGTAAGCTCTTTTCGAATGATACAAAATAAAGCATCTGTGTTTGAGATTTAAATTTAAACATTTATGGTATGTACGTTTCACTTAAACAAGGCTTTTTCAAACAAACAGGTTTCAAATTATGGATTGATTGGACCGATACATGATTTAAATTAATAAACATATGAAAACAATGGTTTATAAAAACAATTTACACAATAACGTCATACATAGTACTTCCCTACATCCATTCCAACACAGAATGGGAGCTTTCAATAGTATGATACATCGTTTAGTAAATATTCCACTTTCAAACATCAATTTTAACATCTAGAAAATATAATTATACAAATTGCCGTAAATTATAATTATAACCCCATAATAATAGACAAGATAAAAAGTTTTTCAAAAATGCGATTAGCTAGGTGTGCCCCCTTACCAGAGATAATATCAAATATGTATAACAGCCTCACTTACATCGGAAATTCAAGTAGAATACTCAAATAACTTTCATCTAAGCACAAAATTAACATTGCTTACTGTATCGGAAATAACTTAGGTAATCATATAACAATTAATGAATCATACATTCATAAAAACAATAAATCAGGAGTTTATAAAATTAATTGTGGCGATTGTGATAAATTTTACATTGGTAGAACTTTTAGAAGTTTTCAAACTAGAATTTCAGAACACAAACGTAGCTTTGTTAATCAGAAGTCGGATTCACATTATGCAAACCATTTAATTCAAGAAAATGACACATTCAAATTTTACTTTAAAATATCAAATGCTGAAAGTAAGGTTATTAAACTTAATTTTCTAGAATCATTACAGATAAATAAATATAAACATTCAGGTCTCCTATTGACTAGCCAAATTAATCTCACTACAAGCTTCCTTCTGAATGTTTCCAAAATTACCGAATTAGCTAGCAGTTAAGAATGAGTTTTTCCTATTTTACTAATTATTTGTAACTATTCTTCTATTTACCATTCCCTCACAATTTGTCATCTATTCATTTCTTGTATTCCATATAACGGAGAAATATATTAAGTTTGCATTTAGCGTCTGAACTAGTAGTCCAGTCAATGACGGTAAAAAAAGTATAAACTGTGGATTTATCCCATACAGCACCGATTTGTATGAAAATTTGGATTAAGGTTCTACTTACCATCTTATTTTAAAGTCTACCCTGTGCCGGGGGGTTGCTTTTTCTCTGGGGGGTGGATGCCACCACTTATTGGGGATCAAAAAATTTCCATTAAAAATAAGTACGGAAATCGATGAATTGACTAATTCTAAGCAACTTTTGTTCCATGAAGTTTTTTCTGAAAGTCAATACTTTCCGACTTATTCGCGACTGAAATTGTCGGTTTTCAGGCAAAAGCAGATTCTTTTTCGCGAATAACTGGAAAAATATGCATTCTATCGAAAAACCTGTAGAGAGCAAAATTATAGCTTATAAAAAAACGAAGAAAATCGTGTATCTATGATGTATTCTGACGCAATACAAACGGAATTATTAATTGTCTAAAGTTGATTGGTATTTACCACTATGTGTACTCATCAATATACTGATACATATTCTAATTTCTACAAAAATGTGCTTTTGGTTTTTCCCCATAACTCGCTTAGTTTTCAGGCAATCAAGTCCTTTTAAAAAGCATTTTGTAGGTTTTTTTAAGAGCTATAAGCTCAGCTAAATAAATCTTATTTTTGAAAAGGTTCATGCTAAAAGGGCTAAAAAAGGTACTTTGCGCGAACACACGCAAGCTTTAAATGGCCATATCTTACTTAATTTTCATCCTATAAAAGAAAATAAAACGCCAACATTTTCAAATAAGAAAAACATACAATTCCGTACTGGACAAAATTTTCGTATCAATAATAGTTTTTGAGTTATTTTGAAGAGAAAAGGCGATTTTTCGCTAAATTAGGAAAATTATTTTCTCTCTTCAAACTCAATTTTTTTCAAAAAGAAGTAAGTTGGAGTGGGGTAAGTGGGGATCTGGGGCAAGTGGGTATTTTTTTTATAATTTGGAAAAAACACTGAATTTGGGAACTCAACTCGGAGAAAAATATTCTTCAGATCTTAATTCAGTTACGACATATAATATTATGAAACAAGTACATGGTCATTCTAGAAGTAGCTGAATTTTATCGAAAAATTGAAGTTACCCAATGGAAATTAAAAGTATTGTCTTTACCATAATAGATCACCTGGGAACAAATTGTCAAGTTTGTTCTTCTTTGTAATACTCATGCTACTTCTAGTAATTTTTTTATTTTTTCCCATTCTTTTTGTCATTTTTATTGCCATAGTTCCCACTTCCCACTTGCCCCGCAACTTTTGTTTGGGGGGGCAAGTGGGAACTATTTCTTCGGGGGAAGTGGGTATTAGTCCCCACTTGCCCCAATACCACACTCTCCTGTTGAGAGAACAAATCTTGTTCCGATGCACGAAAATCTAAATCTAC
Organism: Cynegetis impunctata; assembly: GCA_030704885.1. NCBI lineage: Eukaryota > Metazoa > Arthropoda > Insecta > Coleoptera > Coccinellidae > Cynegetis > Cynegetis impunctata. Next base: position 387,454 of record JARQZK010000057.1, on the reverse strand, counting down.
ATTCCGTATCATTTGAAAAATTTGCTTCAATCTAACAACAACAAAAAAATCGTGAGGAGAAAAAACCGAAAAAAAGCTCTTCAGGGGCTGAAGTTATCCCCACAAAAGATGCTTTGGAAAGAATATCTGTTAAGAATAACAAACCTTCGGAAAAATCAAAGAGACCGAAAAAGAAAACCAAAGTGAGCATCGCAATTTATATCCAATAGTGACGAAGAAACCTTAGAAGATCTGCGAAGGAGATATGAAAATGAAGAAATAGGGAGACAACAAGAAGAAAATCTCTTGAACATTCATCACATCATAGTTGGAATTTGGGTTTTGGTTTCAACTAAAAAATCCAAGACACACTTTGTTGGACAAGTTCTAGAAGTGAAAGCAGAAGAATTGAAAATAAAATTCACGAAGAAGAAAGAAGATACTTCGAAACCAATATTTTATTGGCCAAAAATGGAAGATGAATGTTTGATCACAGAAGATGCCATTTTGAGAGTACTGCCTGAGTCAGATCTTGGGAGAAGAGGAGAACTAATATTTCCTGTTCAATTCAATTCATTCAATATGAAATAATTTTCCTTTTTCAACATGAAAAATCTGTTGTAGAAGACACTCATATTATTTTAGTTCGTTTAAGCCCTAAATTTTCACAGTTTGTCTATAAATTTTCCAAACTATCATTTCTGATCAAAATAACCTCTCCCCAAAAAAGTTCATAACTTTGGTAATTTTGCTGATATTTCGAATCTAAAAAAAACATATTGAAGCTTGAAATATGTAGATTGACTCACTTGCGCCATTCAATAATATCACTATCCATATGAAAAGTATAAGCAACGAACCCACTTGCCCCAGATACTGGGGCAAGCGGGTTCTACAGACAGGTTTCTATATAACAATAAAATTTTCGAAAACTTTTCTTTCTTCAGACGAAATAAATCAATGAGATGTTGTGTTCATAACACAGCATTTCCAGTTCAAAGCGCACTTCTGTACATCAAGTTTTCTTAAAGTTATGTGGTTCCGAAGTCAACCTATTGAAATTTTAGTCCCCACTTACCCCACTTCACCTTACTTTAAACTGGTCAAACACTCAGAACCTATTATAAAAACATAAATGAAGTGAATTGTAAAGTGGCAACGATTTTTTTCGAATAGGGTGAAAGAGAGGGTGAGATTTTCACTATTTTTTTCCAACAAAAAAATAGGAATCGACATTATTCTCTTCATAGCACGCATGGTTTTGATGCTAGGAACTTTTATAAAAATTGAAAATAAAGGTTTTCTTGAGGACTTTGAAAAAAGTTTTATGAGTTTTCGAAAAATGCGTTGCTTTTTGGTTATTGTACGTAGAAACTTTCCATTTTAGCGATTGAAAATACCAGTCAACTTTCAACAAGCAATAATTCCGTTTGTATTGGATCTGCATACATCACAAAACACAATTTTCTTTGTTTTTCTATAAGCTAAAATTTTTTTCGATAGCATTCATATTTTTCCAGTTATTCGCGAAAAAGAATCTGAAAACGTGTTTTTTTGCCTGAAAACCGACAATTTCACCAGCGGATATGTGGAAAAGTATTAACTTTCAGTAAAAACTTCATGGAACAAAAGTTGCTCAGAATTAGTCATTTTATCGATTTCCGTTATTATTTTTAAAGAAAAATTTTTCATCCTCAAGAAGGGGTGGCATCCACCCCCAGGGAAAAAGCAACTCCTGCCACAGGGTAGACTTTGAGATAGATGGTAAGTAGAACCTAAATCCAATTTTTTATGAAAATCGGTGCTGTATGGGACAAATACACGGGAAAATGGTCATTGACTGGACTATAGATGAAGTTTCACCGAAACGTGCGTCGTACGTATTTTATTTAATAAATATGTAAATTGTTTTTATAAACCATTGCTTTAATAGGGAGTTTTTGAGTTTCTATTTGAAGTCAACGTAATTATCGTAAACCGCTATGTTGAGTTTGCGCAGAACGGAAAACGTTATTAACGGGTTGAAGATCCAAAAAGAGTTTTTGAATTCAAATTTAGTGCGAACGTCAAATAAGTATAACCTCTCTTGTGTTCTTGTATCATTTTTTGTCGGGTGATTTTTCCAATTTTCATTCACCTATTATTAGCGTTCTTTGGGTAAATTATCATGGAAGATGTAATAGACTATATAACGATCAGGCGCGGGGGTGTGGATCATAATTTAATGAGAGGTATAATCTTACATAACATCTTTGAAGAGGAACAAGAACGTGAAAATATTGATGGAAACATACCAGGATTCGATTTGTATAATATTGAGGTTGAAGAGGCGAAAAAAGTTTCCGTTTTCAAAAAGAGGATTTGCCACGGTTATGCCAAACTTTGCAGATACCAAACCCAATTGTCTGGACATAAAGCAACTGGTAAATGCAATAGTTTGAGGTAATAATTGTGATTAATTTGGGCAAATATCAGTGGCGGCTCGTGAGGTTTTTGTTTGAGGAGGCTACAAGAGGTGTTAAAAAATACACCATAGGCGAAAATTTTAAGGATTTCAAGGTCAACCGCCTTATAATTTAAAGAAAATCAAAGTAAAACAAGCACCCTAAGCTATTAATTTGTTTTCACTTTCGAGTGTCTACCTTGAGACCTACAACTCCTATTTACAATATTCACAAAAAAACTCTTCTCAGCCAATTAATCAATTCATCTATTCATCAATTTTTTTTTCTTCCACAAAATAGGTACCTACCTACTTAACGAATTTGTTAACAGCTGGTGAGAGCAAATGAAAAGTTATTATATATTTTTGAAGATTAGCGGGATTCTGCGATCTTTAACGTTAGCAAAATGATCTATAATATCCTCATGAAATTTTTTGTCTTTCGCCAAAAGTTTTACCAATTCCTTTTCAATAGACAACAAACTAATATTTTTCAAACGATCCTGGCTCATTGAATTTCGTGAATAAGTTTTAATTCTCTTAAGAGTGGAAAACGAGCGCTCTACGGAAGCCGATGTCACCGGGATAGAAACAATTAGACATAAGAGTTTATAAACTTGAGGTAAATCTTGATTCAAATCATTATCAAAAAGGTATTTAATAGTCCCCACATGATTTTCATTTTGCCCCAAAATTTCATTGTCATTATAAACAACACACAGTTCACTTTTTATGGCCACCTTATCAAAAAAAGTGTATTTTTGACAATTTTCCAAAAGGTTATCTGGTAAATTAGCCGAAAATCCGGTTAACAAATTTTTATTGAGTAAGTCCAAGAAATGCAGTTCTTTTATTACAATTATATATAAATTTAATTCAATATTTTTCAAACACTTCTGTATGTTTAAATACATCGATACCAGTGCTCTCAGGAATTGTTTAGAAGTAACATTTAATTATGTAAAGAAATTATTATGATTTAATGAATAAAGGTGATTTAAAAAAAAATGCAGTTCTTTCAAATCAGAGAACCTTATTTCTATTTGACCCCTAATAGTATCCAAAATTTCATAAAATATTTGCTTATAGTGAAGCTCCATATCTGCGTAACTGAATTTCTTTCGTTTTGGGCTAAATTGAGTCATATCATCAGTAGTTTGAAATACAGAAAATAGTTTTTCAAAATAAACTTCTGCACGAAATTCTGAAATTTTTTCCAAAAGAAACTTGAGCCGATTTCGTGAGTAAATTACATCTGAAAACTTGTGCTCTAAGATTTGAAAAACTATTTCTGTTTGTTCAAAAATTAATTTAAAGATGTTTAAAAAATATATTAAATTCCTTATCTTGTAAGTAAGATATTAATCCGCGTGCTGTATTTAAAGTTACTTTATCTGTGTAAAATTCCTCACTTTCAACTAGGTATAGAATTAAATCCTCAAATCCTAAACAGCCCCAAACAGAGACATTTTCACTAGTAAAAAGTAAACACTGCCAACAAAATAATTTATTTTTTACCTGTGATCCGGTTAGGCAAGGATTTCTCTCATAATTCCGTGAATTAAAACCGCGTTTTTGTTTTCTGTTACGCTGCACCAGATTGTTTAATTCAGGGGTCGCAATGTTTTTATTAAAACTTTATCCTCATAACTTAGTACACTAAAGTTATGGGATAACAAATATTCCACTAAGTCACCATTGAAACTTTTGAAATTAACTTCAGTAACCAAAAAAAATAAGTAAACACGCCGGCCATTAGACAATACGATTTCCAACGAGTTCGCTCGATGTCACGCGAAATTCTATAGTTGTGATTGGTCGACATTGTATAAGACTGGGTCGCGATCGGTGTTGCCATTTACATGTGTTTTGCTTTTCTATTGCAATGAAGTATTCATTCGGAGTATTTGCACCGTTGTTTGCTTTTCTGTGGCAGGCATAATGAACGTTGAGAATATACCTTTCTAAGCCTTCCGCAGCGTTGCCACAAATCTTGAAATGAATGAAATGCAGTAAGTGTAAATACCTTCTATCGTGATTAATAAATTATATTATATAATGTAGGTTGAAAGGAAGGTAGGTGCATAAAATAATATGATTTTGATTAATATGAATATGCTGAATGCTGACTATTCAATATAATATATATATTAGTGATACACGGAATATTATTGAGGAGGCTTAGCCTCCTTAGCCTCCTTTGACTAGCCGCCCCTGGCAAATATATTTCCTAGGCATCGAAGGCTTATGTATTTTACTGTTCTCATTGGAAATAATTTTCCTGTTATAAAGGTAATGTGCTGCTGAATCACTGACCAAATATCTGGGTTTTCAAATGGATTATTACTTAGAACCACTCTAAGAAGTAACAGATCCTTCATATCTGTGAATCGTGGTCTTTTTTTAACTATCGTGGCAAATGAACAAAAACTTTTGAAAAAATATCAAAATTAGCAGGCCAATTTACACAAATAAACAAACCAAAATAGCACTGTGACATAACCAATAAAAATACCGAAACTGTCAATCTCAAAACATCAGATCGCAGACTCGATTGATGGTTGCCACATAGTAAGAAATAACATTTTTTGCGAATGTTCAATACAAAGGAAGAAGTTTGGAACGAATTAGCACGATAGTATATATGATATTAGTCACTTATCATAGTTTAAATAGTCTAATTTTCTTTAGTTTGTAACAATTTAACACAAGCGCGTTTAAACTTGTCAACACCGCGAATATAACGGACGTTTATTAAGCGAACGTTAAGGTCCCGTTGATAACGTAGTACGTTATCGGTTAATAACCGTCTCGGTAATTTCAAAGCTTCTGCGCATGCTCAGAATAACCGAAAACGTAATTTACGTGTAAATTTAGGGTCTCAAAAACTCCCTAATATGAGAAGGTTTCGTAATAACCTAAGTAGATGCCCTGGGATAGACGAAACGTAGGTACGTCACATAACTTCAACTTCTTTGTGTGAATGTCAAAAATTAATATTTTATCATTTCTCCTGTTAGACTGCAGGCCCATGTCAAAAAATGAATGGGTCATATGAACCACCAGGTGACGTATACAGGACGATATGAGAGCATAAAATAATAAGATTCAGCACTATGCCGTCACTTGTAAGCTGTCCAACTGAGTGCTGGTGAGAATTCAAAAGTGCAGGTAGAGTGAGTACATTTTGGTCATATATTTTTGTACGGCATTTTTACCATCGATAGATCCATGAAAAATAATAAGAAAGCGCGCAGTGCCGTAAAAAAATGGTGCACCACAAAGTCGGCAAATTTTTTTGATTTTCTGACAATTTCCAGGGTAAATTTGGTCATTTCATTCTGTACGGCATCAGCTTCATACTGTTTCAATACAGCTTCTAATCCATTATTCCGCAACGCCGTACAAAAATCATGCGACAAGGGAAAAAAATCGAGTGTTGCAACCCCCTCTCTTTCCGTGGTCCGGGGGGTGATTTGAAAAAGTACGGCTTCGGTTCCGAAACATTATCTAGCACTCAAAAGTACTATTGAAAATAGTGCCGTCAAAAAATTATTGTTCATTCGAATGTATATTAATAATCATCTAAATTTCATGGTATACTTGATTTATAAAGCTGTAAAATTATTTGACACTGTACGGCAACTTTTTTTTCAACATGATATTGTAAAATATAATTTTATTGAAACAATGGTTAAAAATAACAATTTACACATTTATTATAAAAAAATAACGCATGACGCACGTTTCGGTGGAACTTCACCTTCTTCAGATGCTAATTAGCATTATTTTTTATAATAAAATGTGTAAATTGTTATTTTTAACCATTGTTTCAATATGTTTATTAATTTACACCAAGTATCGGCCCAATCAATCCAAAATTTAAAATATAATTGTTATATAATATTGCCGTTTAGAAGAAACTGTTCTAAAAAAAATTATAGAGAAATACAAAAACTGAAATTTTTTAAATTATTGCAAAATTTTAAATATTCATAAATTATAAAATATTGCAATTTTCTACATTTTTCCCTTGTTTTAAATAGTATTAAGATAAATAAATTAGGAAAAAATGATGCCGTACATTTTAATGCTGACCATATCTTTTAGGCTGATGAAAATGACGAGATATATGTAAATTATATTTATTTAATATTTTTATTAATTTTTTATCAATAGGAACTTTCCGATTTGTACGGCATTAACTTTTTATAAATTATTGCATTAAGTACAAATGAACTATCTAAATGCCGTATAAAAAAATATCGTCATGAATTTCACCTTACATTTCGTTATATGGATTTTTCTTACATTTCGTTCTATAGATTTTTCCTTGAGTTCTTTTTCCCCTACAAACTTTTGGACCAATGAAAATGTACGGCATGTAAAAAAATATTATCTATGCATAAAATACTTTCAAAATAAATTAATTTTATGTTGTTTCAAATCACCCCACGGACCACGGAAAGAGAGGGGGTTGCAACCCTCGATTTTTTTCCCTTGTCGCATGATTTTTGTACGGCGTTACGTAATAATGGATTAGAAGCTGTATTGAAACAGTATGAAACTGATGCCGTACAGAATGAAATGACCAAATTTACCCTGGAAATTGTCAGAAAATCAAAACAATTTACCGATTTTGTGACGCACCATTTTTTTACGGCACTGCGCGCTTTCTTATTATTTTTCATGGATCTATCGATGGTAAAAATGCCGTACAAAAATATATGACCAAAATGTACTCACTCTACCTGCACTTTTGAATTCTCACCAGCACTCAGTTGGACAGCTTACAAGTGACGGCATAGTGCTGAATCTTATTATTTTATGCTCTTATATCGTCCTGTATACATCACCTGGTGGTTCATATGACCCATCCATTTTTTGACATGGGCCTATAGTCTATGTGTATTTATGCTTGTAATATAATCTTGAAGAGTCCAGCCTGAAATATGCCACCCCTCCAATGAATAATAAAAGTACATTCATAATTGCAGAGTGCATTATATGCTTATGATCATTATAGTTACCTGGTTTCTCAAAGAAAACTTATTCAATAACATGTTCTATTTCATAAGTAGGATGACACAAACATAGACATTGTTTATTTGAAGTTTATAGTCTAGTCAACAAGTGCTTTTTTGTTCAACTGTTTTCAACAGTCTCCGAAAAAAAATGAGCAAGGTGTCATTCGATTCGAAATAGAATGAATGTATATAGTTTTTGAAAAAAATTGAAGTTGCGCTCGCGAAAATTGTAAAAATTATAAACAATTTACTGAAAGAAAAAAAGTGGTGTTTGGTTTTTTGCAAATATCTCGAAAGCCAATTGAGATTTTTGATATCTCAAAAATATTCAAAAAGAGGAGAAAATTTCTTAAAAGAAAGTTTCAACTTCCAGAACTGTAGGACTAATAATTATAATTTTCTCAAAGGGGTTAAAATACGGCCGAAAACGGCTAATCTGGCTTGCGCAAAACACGCCCATTTAGGACACTTTAACAATAAACATTATTTAACCATATTAAATACAAAAATTAAGAAATGGAAAAATTCCGACACTATTTGGATAGTTGAATGAACAATAAATCGGTGGCAAAAAATTTTTATCGTTATTTTTCAATTAGTTATACAATAGTTAATTAATAATTTTTTGCTGCTGGACTAAGAACATTGTAAGTGTGATAACTATTGAACTGTAGATCTGAGATTTTTTTTCTTCCTTGGAGTTAGTTTTGAAAGGCTACTACTGAATAGAACCCCCTTAAAAAAATTTGAAAAATTTTTTTTTCAGTGTTTTATCAATAATTCACGTAGTTGTGAAATTAAAAAAATTAATTAATCATAAACTTTTTTTTCAGTTCTCCTATAAACAACGTATTCATTTATAACAATTTTTCATACAATAGGAGACGGAATTCAAAAAAACCATTTTCATGTAGCTTCCGATAATAAAAAACGGGTCATTGAATTTATTAAAAGATAAATTTTTTTTTATTTTGCATCGAAAATCGAAAAATGTTTGAATTTTTTCAACGGGAAACTATTCTGAAGCCTTTCATAAATAGATCCAAGAAAGAAAAAAAACTTCAGACCTATAGTTGGACAGTTATAACACTTTTCATGTTCAAGGCCAAAAAAATTAATAATTAACTATTGCATAACTAATTGAAAAATCGCGATAAAATTTTTTTTGCCGCCGAATTAGTGTTCATTCTTCTATTCAGTAAGCGCCTGAATTTTTTCATTCATAAATTTTCGTATACAATATGGTTAAATAACGTTTATTGTTAAAGTGTCCAAAATGGGCGTGACTTGCGCAAGCCAGATTACCCGTTTTCGGTCGTATATTTACCCCTCTGAGAAAATTATAAATATTGATCCTGTTGTTTCGGAAGTCAAGATTTTGTTATAGTAAATTTCCTCCTCTTTTCAAATATTTTTTTAGAGATATCAAAAATCTCAATTGGTTTTCGAGTTATTCGCAGAAAACCAAACCCCTCTTTTTATCTTTCAGTAAATTGTTTATACCTTTTACAATTTTCGCGAGCGGAACTGAATTTTTTAAAAAAAATATCAAAATTCTATTTCGAATCGAATGACATCTTGTTAATTTTTTTCTGCTGAAAAAAGTTGAACAAAAAAGCATTTGTTGACTAGACTATTATAACGAATGACGATAAATTCGTATATGAAACTCAACATTGTAACTTGGTCACGAATTTAAATTCCTTTCAATTCAAAAATCGGTTACCAGCAAATCGTTAATAGTTTGATTTTGTTACAGAATTTTCTTAGTCAGACCAAGCAGAACTAGCAAAGGAACTTTTGTCCTCACCTACAGATGTCAAGGAAAACTTGTCCATATACAGATAGTTCCTACGATCGATCGTGAGAACAATGTTTTAGTTTACAGCATGGACAATGGACAGACGAAATTTTACGACCTCCTGCAGTTGGTGGAATTTCACTCGGTCAATCTTGGATCCTTGATGTGCCGGTTAACTCACTACGTCACAGATAACGCGTATATCAACAATGCAAATGTTGCGTCTACTTCGAATGCACTAGAACACGTAAACGTCGCAGTAAACACCGATTTATCGTTAATTGAGGAAGACTCGGAAAATGCAATTAATGCAAATAGTTTGGGATCGCATCCAGGTTCCTCGAAGACCAAAAGTCTTTGAAGATTGCGCTGTAGTCGTAGCCAACTACAGTATTTATTACCTCATAATGAACTTTCAACCAATTGATATCCGTCTGTCTTGCATGTGAACATTTTCGATCCCTTTCACTGTCATTTTCTGGTTCAAACACGTCAAACTTTAATTTCAATTAGCCTTTTCACAAATGCCTTAATTGACTAGTCACTACCTCGTAGTTCAAATGCAAAAATTCTCCTTATTTGAAATTGGCACATAAATTGTAAAATGACGACCAAACCAATACTTTTTTTTTAATCACTTTATTCTTAGAGATGTTCTCATACGAGCGGTGTGTTCCATGGAAGGTAAACTATTCCGAATTCATTGTATATTTATACCTGAAATAACCTATTAATAATTTCATGTAATGATAAGTTTTTCCTCTGTTGCTGGTTGTTCAGTTATGAGGTTTGTGGTCTATGAATAGAAAATAAGAGCCGATACGTAGGTTATATTCGAAAATCACATATCACTAATAAACGTTTCATGTCAATTATAAAAATGAGTAATGCATAATCTGAAGAAAAAAGATTGTGTTTACTAGTGGAACTTAGTGAATACCTTTATATCGCGCACTACATTATGTTTTCGATCTTGAGGTTCTTGTTGTTCAGGAATTATTTTATAATGAATTCAATTCATCGTAATTCTCATTATTTTCATATTTTTCTTCTTGTTGAAGTTATAGAATAACTTCGAAGTTCTCGTCGGCCCTTCTAGCGATAATGATGTGCCATAATGGATGATTCCTCAGTGACGAATGATATTCGAAATTTCAGAATGTTTTCGTAATTACGTCTCTAAAAAAATGAATTCGTCTCAAGTTTTCAGTCATTTTAAATTTAATTGGATAATATTTTGTTTAACTTTTGACAGTATCGGTTCGGAACTGATGATAAATTTATATTTGTCAATTCTGCAAAATTAAAAACGGTAGACGATTCAGAACTGAAATTGGAGAAAATTACCTAGAAAAAAATTGCAAGTATCTGAATTATTAAATGAAAAAAAAATCGATGTCTTCTGAAAAGTTAGTGTCATATGATTTGGTATGAAGGACTTATTTTGTGAGGAAAGAACTGAATATGTTTTAAAATTAAATTAGAGAACAAAATTTAGTTTCAATTATTAATGTACGAAAAACCGAACAAATAATGCGACAGTATTGGGAAATTTATGTTAGTTTATATGACTTTGTATTAAAAATAAAATGAAGAAGTGAGTTCAACATTTAAACAATTTTATATTACTCATTAACGTTGTGAATTGGTTATAGAAAAATACTGATTCTATAATTACTGACCAAAAAGTCATACAGAACATCGATCTGAAAGATTAATTTGGTCACATTGTGATATTAAGATTTGAAATTTGACAGTCTTATCTCGTGGAAACTCGTTTATAATCGCACATAAGTATAAAATGCCCACCACAAAAACAGAGTTATTAACTATGTAATTAAGTTTATCTACCATGGGAACACAATTTTTTGAATTTTAACAATGTTGAAGATGTTCGCGAAGACTCATGTGTTTTTGAACATGAGACATTGCACATAAAGGGAGGATGGTTTTTTTGACGGATGATTTTGGAAAGCAAGACCAATTATTAACAGTAACTGTATAATAAAGTGTAATGAGAATGGAATAATTTTTAGGCCGGTAATCGAGAAGTCAGTATTAATTAAATATGATTAAATTTAAACTGAAAACAGGGTGTTGTAACTAGTTCGTTTATTTCTCAAATAATATTAGAGACAAGGCTGTGGTTGCTTTTCATGTGAAAATGAATATATTCGATAACATTTCTGTATTTGTTCAATTAATGTATTAATATTATTTTTAGTTACTATCTTGAAATTAAGAAACAATCAAAGTACTGTATTTGTATTATTTATTTTCTCTTCAATCAAGTTCTAGATAATAAGCCCAAACAATACCAAAAAGTCTAGTATATTCACCAAGCAATATGTAACTCTTCTGCCTAATATACTTCAGTACATATTCTTAGATATGTGTACCCAAATTTGATAGTATATGTAATAATTTTTTAAGCAAGAGAAATATTGTCAATATATATATATATATATATATATATATATACATATATATAATATATATATATAGATATATATATATATATATATAAATATATATATAATATATGATATATATATATATATATATAGATATATATTATATATAGTATATATATATATATATAGTATATATATATATTATATATATATATATATATATATATATATATATATATCTCAGGTGCAAAAAAAACGCAACAAGTTAATATTTGGTAATATTTGAGAAGTCATAGTTTTTTTATTTATAGTTCAATTTTGGAAATTTTTTCAGAAAACTGTGGATGAAATATTTAGTTTCAACTTGCACATTTAGTCTTTTGTTGAAAGCTGTCTCATTAGTTATTAAACAGGGTTAATGAGAAGTTTGTTGTTGAACCCTAATTTTAAAAAAAAAAAAAGTCAAATTAAAAAACAAACTTCAAAACAAACCAATTCATCTGCTTCTTGAATAACCTGAAGAAACGTACTTTTAGCAACAAATTCAGATTATTATCTTGTATTACCACCTCTAGCTCTTATTACTGCCTGCATGCGTCGGTTCATAACTTTCAATAAGGTGACGAATAGCATCTTAAGGAATATTTTGAAATTCCTCCTGAATTTCTGAACGAAGCTCGTTTATCGTATAGTTTGATTTTTAATTTGTATTGAATAAATTTGCATAAAACAATTCTGCAATAATTGCTCATTATTATAAATAAACAATATATTGTTGCTTTCTCATTGC
>JARQZK010000057.1:355000-370000 GCA_030704885.1 Cynegetis impunctata | reverse complement strand
GTATATTATTAAACTAAGGTTTATGTTTCAGCCATATTAAATCCCGCATTACTTAGTTTGAAAATTAAACTAAACGATGTTTTATTATAAAACGGTGCAGTGATTTTTTACACTTGATTGATATTCTTTAGTTGATATTAATTTAAATTTAACAAGTTTCAATATTGAATATTCATAAACCATTATATTTTTGAATTATATTGAATGAAATTCACAATTAAACTGCAAGAATAACAATTCAAGAAGGCAAAATTTATTTATTTCTTTAAATAAGTCATGGAACATACCACTCATTTGATAACTTCCGTGTGATGAAAGCATAGAAATATTTTAAGTGTGTGAGTCTAAAGCAGTGTAGCAAACTCTACAGTTTTAACTGAAGATTTACAGTTTTTTCAAAATGTTCCCAGTTTTCAGTTTTGGCCTCCAAATCTACAGTTTTTTCAATTTTAAATGCTAGCGTCATCTACTACGAACTATTATATCATTCCAGTTATATGCACTGACAATAAAACGAAGTAAACGGGGTTTCGCGAACTGTTACCAAAGAACTTCTGTGTCTGCCGCACTGCTAAGGTAGAGCGCTTGTTTGAAAACAAAAATAAGAAATAAACTTTCTACGAGCTCAATAAAAGGCACTCTACATACGAGATCTGAAATTGAAAATTGTTTCGAAATTGATTACGAAAAGTTTAATAAAATTATGTACGATCTCAAAAAAAATGAGAAATCGAAAATCAAGAAAATTTGCAGATTGAGAGCGAAATTGTAACATGTGTCATATCATAATGAATGTTATAGTTTCAATAATTTTTCAAATCATAATTTGATAAAAAGTTTGATTTCCAATGTTTCTTCTATTGATTACCACCTTTAAATGAAGTTTGAATGAAACCATAAATTAAGAAAAGACTGTACATTTACTGTTCTCAAATTAAAATCTACAGTTTTCTACAGTTTTTGCGAAGCACATATGTAGTTTTTCACTAAGTTGGAGTTGGCAACACTGGTCGAAAGTGTCTTCATAACCTAATATTATTAGTAGTATTGGAAAAATTTATTTATTTTGGTAAAAGTATTATATATTTGGGTAATAATTAATTTATTCTTATAACAAAATGCCTTTCATGAAAGGCAATGCACCTATAAGGCGAACATTAAAGTATTTGGAAGCAGGAAGATTAGTATTGAAAGATGAGATAAAAATTTTGTCAATTAACTATAGTTTAAGCAACAAATGCAACAATGGAACGAGGTAAATAAACAATTTATATTAGTTTGGACATGTTTGGAACATCTCAATTAAAGCATAATACCTTGGTTTCTTACAGGGACTTTGTTTTTTGGCATTTACCGCAAATACAGTATAAAAACCCTCAAACTCAAATTCTGACGCTGAAAAATATGGCTCCATCGCCCTTTATAAGGGTCTTTTATGGTGAGTTTTTTATTGTACATTTTTATAATTCTTCTGGGAGCGCCAATATTTAAGGATAATTATATATATATATTGTATATTGAGCCAACAAAAATTTGAATACAAATCAAATCAGTCATGGAATATAGGTTTCTGTATTTGATCAGCCATATAAAAAATTACTTTGGAAAATGGTTGACTAACTGACAAACCATTCATTATTTAAATTGAAAGAAATTAAACATGATTCAACAAAAAACAAAGTTTTTCAAAATTCGCCCAAGAATGACTACTTTCATGGACCAGGTGCAGTCCCCAAAATATGCTAATCTAGTATTTTAGTTCGTTGCTAAGCACAAACTTTCCTGAACCAAAAGCGGCCTGGGAAAATGTTTGCTGGCTTAGTATGTCAAAATCTGTCCTTACCAGTTTTTTATTTACATTTTAGACAGTAAATAAATACACGCATACTACCAACTCACATTCAGAACATTTGTTGGATATATTATACATATGGAATGTTTATTATAACTATTTGTGTATATTCATAGTAGAAGGTATTAAACCGAAATGAGTAGTTAATCTGTGACTTTTGTCACAACATTCCCAGAGAATTTACATTATCATTGGGGAATGTATTGCTTGTACTACTAGATACACAATGTACTATTATCGTATTCTGTGACAACGCAATTATTCAACATAAATCCTTTCCCAGAAAATATACTTGGGGCATATAACATACATGTATATCAGTCTTCGGTCAGTGGAGTATTCAAGTTATTTATATTACTTGCTTAACATGTCACTTAATTCATTTTTTAACAAACATTTCGTTTAAATTTATTAACTGGTGTTTCAATATTATACTTGTTCATTTAGTTTGAAACTGGAGTTAGGAACAAAGGAGTTATTTAAATGTTATTTTTTAGTTACCTAACTGTTATTTTGGATTTGGTAAAATATTTCTGAATAAAATAATATGCGATTATTTTTTGCCTAAGTGCTCAGCGTTACATGTTTCCTCATGTTTCTTTTCACATCTTAGTATAAAAATTTGTTAAATTTTGCAGAGACTGGTCATCAAATGCTCATAGATTTGGATAATAAAAGCAAAGATGAGATATATGATCATTTGATCAAGGTTATTGGAAAGTCAAAGTATGTACTTCTAATGGATGGCTGAGATATTTCTTAATGTAAATCATTATTTTCAGAGAAGTTTTGAATAAAGAAGCTATTGCCAGAGAAAAGAAGGATAATCTAGCAAACTTTGGAGAATTATGTGATAGGCATTGTATTTGTGAAATACCTGGTCAAGTTCCATGTCCGGGTACGTGTCCTGTGCCAAAACACTTTAGGGGGAAATATAAATATCAAAACGCAGAAGATTAAATGACTGAGTGTAAACTCTTGTAAATTGAATAATATTATTAGGAATTGTGTTTTAAGTGTGAAATAAATTTTGTTCCTTTATGGGCTATCATTGTTTGAAGATTTGGTACTGATTTACATATTAAAACAATGGTTAATAATAACAATTTACACATTTATTTAAAGAAATAACGCATGACGCACGTTTCGGTGGAACTGATGCTAATTGCATTTTTGAACAACTTTTTATCTATCATATTGTCTATTATTATGGGATCATAATTATTATTTACGGCAATTTGTTTAATTATATTTTTCTGGATGTTAAAATTGGCGTTTGAAAGTGGAATATTTACTAAAAGGTGTACCATACTATTGAAAGCTGCCATTTTGTGTTGGAATGGATGTAGGGAAGTAATATGTATGACTCTATCAGTGTGTGATGGTTTGCGAAAAATTATGTTTGTTATCTACTTTTGTTATTTTCAAATCCAAATAGTTAATCGAGTTATCTTTTTCCATCTCTAAAGTGAATTTTATATTAGGGTGTAAAGTATTAATGAATGTTTGAAAGCAGTCCAGTTGCCTAAGAGTACCAGTGAAACAACAAATAATATCATCCAGATATCTAAACGAATACTGAATTACACCCTTGGCTAATTTCGTGCCTTTAATTCTACGACTAAAAAATAAGCAATACAATGAATGTATCTGTGTTTAATTTAAAATATCTTAAAAAACTCTGCGTTTAAGCGTTTACTGTATAGAGGCCCTGATCTTATAAGCGATTCAACAAAATTTTCTCTTCAACGTCCCATGTATAGTTAGACATAATTTCTAGAAGAATAAGTCTGTTCTGACAGGAACGCTGTAAATATTCTATATCAGTTTTCCATTTGAGAATGGAGTCTGAAGAATGTAATCTCATCGGTTTGCATGTTTTGGTAGCAGCGTTGCCGTTTGTAACATAATTATCGAATTGTAACATAATTTCTCCTCCAATTTGTCCTCAATCGATAATTGTAACATAATTTTGAGCTAGAAGTTTCTCGACTATAATATAAATAATTATGGAAAGTACCTGAAAATAATGACGAGATGTGTGATACTAAAAAAAAAAGGAATATTGTTTGGATTGTGTGTGCAAATCATCGCTACCTAATCCTGAAATACAATATGTAATCCTAAAAAAAAAGGTCTTCTGATTTGTGGTTACAGATCCAAAAAAAAATTGTAACATAATTTTGAAGGCAAATGGATAATTCTAGCAACGCTGTACCATAATTCTCAGTTCTCACTTGGCTCTGTGGCAACACTGTTTGGTAGACTGAAGATGAAGTTTAGGTTTACTTCGACTTTGCGTCTACTGAATACAATGCTACGTGTTTTCTCATCGAAAAAATGTGAAACCAGTTCATGCTATTGTTCAAGTTGATAAGGAAGTTTTGGTAATTCTAGGTGCCATGATAGTCGTTCGGGTTACTTTTTGGTTTATTTGATTTTGGAATAGGAATTACTATTGAGTGAGACCAAATTTTAGGAAATTTATGATTTGTTAATATGTCGTTGAAGAGATCCAAGAGAGTCAATTTAGCATTAAAAGAAAGGTGGTATATCGTCTGGTCCTCAAGTAGTTTCCTTCAAATGTACAGTACTCTAATTCTTGCGGAGTGATAGGGTTGTTCAGGCAGGGGGCTTTTTTGGTCAAACAATGTCAAATACGTTCTTTCTTCCATGGTTGGAGGAAGATATCGTGTATGTATAGTAGCCAGAAATGATAATGGAGTAATGCGACTCAAATGTCAACCTCGCCTGCACGTGGTGCACCCTGCTCTTACGACCGACCGAGTCACGGCGGAATAACCGTATCAACAAGGCTAAGAAAATATATTCCTCCAGAACAATACTCTCTACCAACCAGCAATGGCCAGCGTGGTAGAAGTAAGGATAAAATCCCTAGTAAACTAACATGCCAGACACAACCTCAACAAGGCGCTCAGTCCCTGTTACGGTAGCGACCAGATCACGAGCAGAGGGTGCTAATAATCACCGTCACAAAAAACAAATCTCAAAGATTGTCAGTATAAGTAAATATGGCGTATTTTACAGAAATTACTTTGGAGTAATATTTACGTCACATTGTGTGTTTGAAGGAATTCACTGTAAGTAGCGGCCACTAGTCTTTTATCACTTTAAAGTCATTATCACCATTAAGTAGAATATTTGTCTACAAAACAACCACAAAGTTCCTGAAGCCACTATATAGTTCCCTTTGGAACTTTAACCTATAATTAATAAGTGCTTTATAGCGATTAGTGCGTGCTGAATGTGTTTCGAACTGTACATCATTTGCATGTGATAAATAAAAAGAAACAATGTAGGTGTTTAAAATTGTGACCACACAAGAAAAACCTCTCATATAGATATTTCACGGTTGTTCCTCCCTCTAAGTGGGAGAAAGACAGAGTATTGTTTCATCCCCAACACTTGGAGTACAGCGAAAGGGAAATCCTAGAACTGATCCATAACTTTTCTTTTTTCTCACAGCTGACATTTTCACATCACAAAACAACAACATACTATTCGATCACCAAGAAGTCTCTATAGAGTGACTGTTACTTTAAAGTTTTTTTTAAAGTAATTGGAACATTGTTGTAATTTTGACGAAGGGTGGAAATTAAAAATTACTGTGAAGTATTCTGTATTCTGTATTTTTGGGAGTGCAGTCGAGACCACAGCACTTAGGCCCCATTGGGCCTTTTGTGCATCCTCCCTGGGAACATCACCAGCCTAGGCTCCCAACCATCCCAGTCGTTTGAAAAAGAGGGTGATTGCACCTAGGGGGATTTCCCTCAAGGTGGCTAAAGTTACTGTGAAGTTGTTTCGTAGCGAAATATTTAATTTTACCTTAAATTTTACTACATAGTTCCATAACTTTGAAAGAATTTCAAAAGTAGCAAGGGCGTCATAGTTAATTTTAACGCCACAATAAATTAATAAAAACTTTGAAGTGATATACGAGTAACAAGACTAAGTTACTGGGACTAGCGAATATAACTTCAAAGGTTTTGCGACTTCAAAGTTATTTCACATAGTAACAGTCACGTTCCAGAAACTTGAAAAGCTACTTAGAAGTACTGCAACTTTTATGTTCCAAATTATAGTGACAATAACTACAGAATTACTAAAAATATCTAAATAAAAGTAGGAAAACCTATAAAGTTGGTTTTTTAGTGATAATTACGTAACAACGACCTATTCAAAGTTCCAAACTCAGTTTTCGCTACTTTGATGCTGCTTGGGATGATGCTACACTAAAAAAACGTCAGAAAAAGCCGGATTAAAGATCAATTCTTCAAAAACACAGTATATGACAAATCTGGTGATGAGTGGTAATATTTCTTTGAGTGGGCACGTAGTGCGACAAGTAACGTCCTACAAATATCTTGGACATGAAATTTGTGTGGGTGGAGACAATCAAACTGTTGAATTTCAAAGAAAAATAGGACTCACCTGTGGGCAGCTTTTAGGAACCTAGATGATGTATTAAGGTCCGACATTCCGGTATGTTTGAAGAGAAAAGTGTCCAATCAGTGTGTCCTGCCTGTTATGACATACGGAGCGGAAACACTCTGACAAAAAAATCAATCAATAAATTACAAGTGACACAACAAGCTATGGAAAGAGCCATCTTGGGTATTTCTCTAAGAGATAGAATCCAGAATAATGAAATAAGAAGAACAGGTGTAGCAGATGTCGTCGGGAGAATAACAACAAGGCTGATGATGATGATTCATTTATTAAAATGGCTGGCCTTGAGTTTTATCACTAGTCATGCTCATAATTTCCGGCTAAGATTTCTGGGATTTTTTTCTTTTTCCGAGTGTGATAGGTTGTCATGTAGTAATGTGTCTATTGTAATAGGGTTTGGAGTACCTTTTAGTGTTCTGATTTCATTCCATATATCTTCATTGGGGTATTTGGATTTATGGAGGATTTGTAGTTCTGCCAGCTTGTTTTTTTAGTTTTTTCCATCAGGTATCTGGATTATGCCCTTAGTCTTTTCAAGTTCAGGAGGTTTTCTGTGGTTTTGGTACTTTTTAAGTGTTGAAATCATCTTTTGAGTCTGCTAAGGCTTGTGATACCTCTCTATTTCACCAACAGGTGTACTTTTGCAATGTTTCGTTTTTCCGTAATAATGATATAATTTATATTATTAATATTTTCGTTAATATCCTGTAATGAGGGTCAGCTACTTTTCTGCTGATGTTAAAGTTTCCAGTTTGCTGTTTTCGTTTTCCAAGTTTGAGATAGCGGCCTGGCACTGTAGTTCTCAGAATCAGTATTTTTTATCAGTATCAGATAGTGTTCGCTGTTATAAAGTTGTGCTGTGTACCTGCAAAGTTCAAGTGCCAATGATGGGTTGCAGAATGTTAGGTCAATAGCAGATTCGTAAGAGTAGACAGAGGATTTTTGGAGAATGTTCGTTCAATAGCAGTTTAGAGGGTTCTAGATTGTTGAAGAATCTGTTTAAATTCCACTGCACAATAAATGCTATTGTGCTCGTAAGTTTCCTTGAGAAAGTGATTCACTGTCTTTATCTTCGGTAGAGGTTTTGCACGACAAATTCAGTTTCCTTTTCAGTCGGGATATTTTGTTTTTAATTGTCCTGTTTTAAACTTCTGCGTAAATAAAGTTCAGTAGTTATTTCAGTTCCTCTAGGTCGTTTGTATAGTTTTCGAGGATGATTTTAGGTAGAGTCATATTGAATATGTTCACAAGAATATCAACTATTTCAATGAAGCTAAGTTAAAAGGATGGGGTTCTGTTTTCTACTTTGTTTTTAATGTTGTGTGAATAATCTTATACGTGATCTGGCGTAGTTTTTGCTTTTGTTGTTTTTCTTCAGGACTGGACTTCGGTGTTTTAAATAAGGTATCTACGGAGAATATTTGTAGGTCTGGGAAGGATGAAATTAGTCTTTTAATCCGGAGACGGTCGCCTTTGCTTTCACTTACTTCCTTATAGACTTCCATCTTCATTGAAGGATTTGTTATTCTGTCGGAAGAGAGTTTGGGTACTGGATATACGTCAACGGGGGCCTCAGAATGGACTGAAAGTATTGGGTAGCTTTCGTTTGGGAATGTAGAGGGACTTGTAATTTCGTGGGTTTTTTCGGCTTACTGGGTTACTGGCCTTCTTGACAATCGGTACTGTGATGCCCAATTTTTTGCATTTTCTGCAAAGTTGGCCGTCTATAGAAAAAGTTATTCTGTAAAAAGTTTGGTGGGAGTTAAGGATAAATGAGCTCGGGTACAAGGCAACAGCTTCTTGTTTTATATAAATTTGCCTGCGAAAACTCAATATGTGATTATATGCGGGTTCAATCCTTTAGTCGAACTGGTAGTTAAACCTGTAGACTGAAACACGCTTATAGTCGCGCGTATAACCGAACTTTTAGTCGAACATTTAGCCGAACTTATAGTCCACTTTGTACCATGAAGTCGAGCATGTTGGCGTGCGTGTAGTCGAACCTATAATCAAACTTGTAGTTGATCTTGTGTTTGTACTTTTTGTCGAACTTCGAGTCCGATATTCCGAGAATGATATTTGGAGTCCGATATTTTGAGTTCGCTATTTCAAGCCCTATATATCGAGCCCTATAT
The DNA here is from genome assembly GCA_030704885.1 of Cynegetis impunctata. NCBI lineage: Eukaryota > Metazoa > Arthropoda > Insecta > Coleoptera > Coccinellidae > Cynegetis > Cynegetis impunctata. The sequence continues at coordinate 361,543 of JARQZK010000057.1, read as the reverse complement.
TTCGAGCGCGATATGTCGACCATGATATTTCGTGCCCGATATGCCGAGGTTGATATTCTGAGCCTGATATACATTTAGTCCAAGTTGTAATCGCGCCTGTATTTCGACTACAGGCACAACTACAAGTTCGACTTCATAGGCTACAAGTTTGACTATAAACTCATGTATGTCAGGCTCGTAATATTCGAATCTAAATGTCGGGCTCGAAATATCAGGTACGAAATATCGTCGTCGAAACTTCGACTACACGCGAACGCCAACAGTCGAGGCTACAGGCTACAAGTTCGACTAAAAGTTCGATAACAAGTTCGACTATAAGTTTGAGTACACACGCGATAGAAGCAGGCCCTATTACAGGTCACAAGTTGAACTTTAAGTTTGACTATGAGTTCGACTATAATTTCGACTACATGGGCGAAAACACGCTCCAAAACACTCGACTTCAGGCTACAAGTTCGGTTAAGAGTTTGACTACACGCGCTACTAAACGCACAACTACACGCGCGAGTACAAGTATGTCAACAGGTGCGACTTCAGATCACAAGTTATACTAAAAATTCGACTACAAGTTGGGCTGAAGGTCTGACTAAAAGTACGACAACCAGCTCAATGATAAATCGGACTACACTATGCGGCCACATGCGTCACTACGAGTATATTGGGCTAGAATATCAGGCTCGAAATATGAAGCTCAAAATATCAGGTGCGAATTATTGGACTCGAAGTTCAACTAAAAGTTCTACCAGAAGTTCCACAACACGCAATACTTTACGCGGGACTACACTCGCTACTACATGTGCTACTACACGGACAACCACACGCACGGCAACAGATACCACTACAGGCTACAAACTGGACTAAAACTTCGGCTAAATGTTCGACTACCCGCGTGACTACACGCGCGACACCAACATGCTCTACAACAGGTGACAAGTTAGACTACAAACTGCTACTACACGGACAACCACACGCACGCCAACAGATACAACTACAGGCTACAAACTGGACTAAAACTTCGGCTAAATGTTCGACTACCCGCGTGACTACACGCGCGACACCAACATGCTCTACAACAGGTGACAAGTTAGACTTCAAACTACTACTACACGGACAACCACACGCACGCCAACAGATACAACTACAGGCTACAAACTGGACTAAAACTTCGGCTAAATGTTCGACTACCCGCGTGACTACACGCGCGACACCAACATGCTTTACAACAGGTAACAAGTTAGACTACAAACTGCTAAATATCTGTTTTTTTTCTTCAAATAATGGTCTGTTATTATGAAACATTTGTATTAATTTGTAATTTTTTGTTCACTTACAAAACTATATCTTACTGATACAATACTACTAAACCAACAATATCACAAAATTAAACACTTTGCGCTACTATGTTGCATATTATTTGTTCTTATTGGTTAGTATAAGAATAACAAAAAGGTATTTCGAGTTTTTGATCGTTACATCTTGCATCGTTGCAAAGAATCAGGATTTCGATTATTTACATCGAATAGAAACATCCATGTATTTTCTAAGTAAATAGCATATAACTTTGAGGAAAAACTATAATTGAAGCAAAATTGTATCATAATGCTCACATTAGCCGGTGGCAACACCAGTCAACGATGGCAATCTACATCGCCAGTCGCCATAGCCACCTCCACCACAACTCTAAGTAAGGTTAACTCAAGGTTAGGTTAGATATTTGCAACAATCTTATCTGTATCTTGTATGGCGGATAGGTAGAAAGTGAAACTGTGAAAATAATATCCAAAGTAGCCGAACTTGTACTCAACATAATGTTTACTAAAATTGGTATGCCTATTTTGCATCACAATGAGATAAGTTATATGAAAATGCTAAGTAATTTCCTTCATACAAAAACTTCATGGATTGAGCCAAGTGGATTTAATACTGGCATTAACATTTATAATTGCGTAGCTAAAAAAAAAGTTCCTCTAATATCCAAGCAGGAGGGAATAATTACATGGTATACTTGTGGCCCAACTGTTTATGACGATGCACACATAGGCCACGCTATTTGTTACCTGAAAACTGATATTCTTCAAAGGATTCTCTTTAAGTATTTTAATTTTGTGTTAGTTACAGCTATGAATATTACTGATATAGATGATAAAATTATTAAGAGAGCCAATGAACTTAATAAACCATTCACTGCCATTTCTGAATTATATGAAAGTAAATTTTGGGATGACCTAGCAAATATTAAAATTAATAGGCCTGATAAAATACTACGAGTTTCTGAGAATATTTCCTATATAACAGATTATATTCAAGTTCTCATGGATAAGAATTTAGCCTATAAATCTATAGATGGATCTGTTTATTTTAAAATTAAAGATATTTCAAATTATGGTAAACTTGTTAAAATAGAAGGAATGAAATTAAATGATATCTTAGATTGTGTAGTCTGGAAAGCTAGTAAGCCTAATGAACCATATTGGGAGAGTGCTTGGAGTAATGGTAGGCCTGGTTGGCATATTGAATGCTCAGCATTAGCAAGTAAATTATTTGGTTCAACCCTTGACGTTCATGCTGGAGGTATGGACTTAAAATTTCCCCATCATGAAAATGAGGAAGCCCAATCTTGTGCGTATCATTCTTGTTCACAATGGGTGAACTATTGGGTTCATATAGGACAATTGCACTTGAAATCCTCAGAAAAAATGAGTAAATCTCTCAAAAATGCAATAGGCATTAATTCTGTACTGAAAAATTACCATTCTGACATTTTGAGATTTGCTTGTATTATGTCTCACTATAGAAGTAGAATGGAATATAGTGAAGAATTAATGAATATGTCTAGTAGAACTCTAAAGAAATATCAAAACTTCTTAAGCAATTGTGATTTGTACATTTTGAGAAATGAGGGATCAACAACTGATGAAAATTTTATTAAATATTTATTAGTAGAAAGTAAGAAACAAATTCATGAAGCTTTGTGTGATGACTTTAATACTCCAGAAGTAATACAAATTCTGAACAAAATTGTGGGTAGTGCTAATCCTCTGTTGAGCTCAAATAATATATGTGTTTCTACAGTAGCAGGATTGAAAAATTTCATTCATCAGATGTTGAATGTGTTCAATATAAATACTACTGAAGAAGTGAATGTTATGTCTGGTTCAGGTGACAGTGAAATTATGGATATTTTAGTAGATTTTAGGAAAAAAATTAGAGAACTGGCTCTAGTATCTAAAGATAAAGAAATTCTTCAGATTTGTGATGAAGTGAGGTCAAGATTGAGGAGTAAAGGGATAAATATTAGAGATATAAATGAAAATATCCTTCAACCAAAAATGGATAGAAAGTGATCCAGTTGTAAAGGTAAACCTACATATATATTTTTTTCCGATCTACGTTTCAGGTCAGATAAAATGAAAAAACCTTCAAAAGACAATATTTAATTTTTTATGTTCACACAATTTTTTACCTAAAGAAATTCATCAGGACAGGTCAGAGTTGGGTAAAACAAAACTCAATTTGAGAAAAAATTGGTTATCATTGAGAAATTAAGCAGTTATTCACACCTTTGTTAATGCATATTTTTCAATATATAAGATTTTTTTCGTAATCCCATACTATTATTGTGATTTAACGGTATTCAGATGACAATTGAAAAGTCAGTGTTAACGGCCGCCGGCCGTTATAATTTCATAACGGCCGGTGGCCGTTAAGAAATCACTTGTTCCAATATTTATTTCAAAACATTCTGCTTACAATAACAACATTGAAATCTTGGTCCACATCGAGTTGGGAGAATAAACCTCTGATTTTCATTTCATATAGGCTAATAATACATCTTCATTAACCACCTTTACATTCTTGCTTTTACGCCACATTTCAAAATTTTCATATACTTTTTGATATCGCTCTTGAGTTATTTTCGGCAGTTAATCAACACTCGCTGCACTGCACATGATTCTCCCAATATTTCTAAAGGAATTTGATTTTGTTCCTCAATTTCATCCATGGTCGTCGTTAAGGCTCGTTTTCATGCGACATAATAATGTCATGACACTTTAATAGCGTTCTCCATTGGTAAAACTGGTGCGGCACTGAAACTCGATTAGTTCTGTCACAAAACTGCCCTAGGGCAGTCCCAATGGATCACAAATTTTATAAATTCCGTTTCGGGTTTCGGTAACACTACAGCTGTTTTTTTTTGAGGTTATGTTAGTTAAGTTCCGCTTTTTTATTTTTTATAGTAAAATTGAAGATTTTCTTTGTTTATGAAATGTAAAAAAATTACCCAAGAAATAAAACTTCAACTTGAAATTAATAACGAATAAGTAACCCTTTGTGTCCCTATTGATGACTGTGATACGCTTTTTAAGTTGACAACTGAGTATTTTTATTTAAACTTTTTCTGACCAGACTGCTTCTTGAGAGAGTGTGCTTTGATTACAGATTACGATGAATTTATCTGTTCTTACATTATTGATTTAATAAATAATGGTATGGTTTCATTGAAAGAACCTCTACCAAATATTTATAGAATGGAAGGTTTTGACAGGTAGGTTGTATGCTAAGGTAACCATGCAGTCAGTAATTTACCTTGTATAAAGTGTATTCACTGATTAAGATTTTTTTCTAATTTTGATCTGTAAAACTTTATATAAGTAATTATAAAATGCAAGATATTTCCTATAAGGTGATGAAATTAACTATTATTATATGTTAGCTGAAAAAACTGGCAAAACAACTAATTAATATTATAACTCTTGCAGTACATATATTTATTCTCTAAAAATTGGTTCAAGTAACTATATAAAGTTTAAATCATTCAATAACAATTTTCTGGATTATTTTCACACAACAAAATGTATATTCCATTATATTTAACCGTCACGAAGTAGTACAGGAATAATTTTTTATTAGATCATGGTAAAACTTTATAAAATTATTAATTTAAAGTTCTCAATATTAAGTATTCTGTTATTCATTCAAATCAAATAACTGCACTGACCCCGGCACGAGCTCTCGTACCTCGTGCCAAAAAACATGCACTCAGTTCAATTTTTATTGCCCTAGTTTCCCAATGGATCAAGAACCCTTACACTAAGCTTACCAATGGATCATAAAAATTGCACTCGTGCGCACTAGTTCTACCAATGGAGAACGCTATAAGTCATGACAATACGACATTTCTAATGGTTGTTTTCATGTATTTAATGTCACGATTTTTGTAGTAAATTAAAAATGGCGTCGAATGAAGTGATTGCGGCGGCTGCACGAGTTTGAAGTTTAACTATAAGTGAAGAAAGCGCACAAAAAAAGGAAAATTGAAAAAAAAAAATTGGTTGTTGGTCTTAGGAGTCTATCGGCAACTTAAAACCAAAAAAAGCTTTGGGACACATTTCCCGTTCCACTTCCAGTTTTTGTGCTTTTTTTAGTTTTCCGTACTCCTGTATTGTATGTACCACGAATCCTCCTTATTTTTTTGCGCAATATTTTTACGTCTGTAATCCCAGTTATAGCTAACACATGTTCTTCCGCTTTGCTTCTTGCGACTCTGTCTTTAAATAAACGATTAATTTTGTTCCACAAACAAGGCAGATTCTCATATTCCTCCAAAAAGTGGACGATATCGAAAACAACATTTTCTTTTTCCATTGTTTATCTTGTAAACCAATATATTTTTTTAACCTCACTGTCACACGGCACTGCTATTTTCACGAGGTATGTTGCGTGGAACTTATGTAAAATGTCACGAAAATATCAACATGATTTTGATATCGCGACACTAATGTCACGGCTTCAAATAATTGCCGCGACAACGTGACTTTGAAGTTTGCATGTTTAAAAATGTCGCGACTTTTACTGTCATGGCACTAAAGTCGCGACATTGTTGTCGCATGAAAACGAGCCTGCGAACTTGAGATCACAAAAAACTGACGTTGTTTATAAAACTGTCAAACTGTTCCATGACAACAGAGTGCACGATGTTGGGATTTTTCTTTAGAATTGCGTGGTACGGGGTTTTTTCTTTCTTCGGAATCAAAATATAATCTTTCAACGGGATTACGAAAAATTTTTAACGATACACGGCCGATACGCAAATAACGGATTCGGTTAGTTATAATCCTCGGCTGCGCCTCGGATTACAATATCCAACCTCATCCGTTATTTGCTACATATCGGCCTTGTTACGTTAATAACTATAACAGAACATTTGAATGTGTTCTATGTAATTTTTTAATAAATTCAAATGACTTCATGATAAATGTATCACTTTACAGGTTATAAGTAATAATCAAATTGCCACTTTGGAAAGATTTGTATTAAGATGAATTAACATAGCGCTCAAAAAATGTGAGTGATTCTATGGATGGAAAGTCTATACAAAAATAGAACAAAATTTAGGGTCAAGTACTGTGCACCAAGGAAAAAAAATTGCTAAATTACAATGAAATAAAATAATTGTAAACATGATGTTAAATCAATGAATAACCTAATTCTTAAACATGATAATTGTTTAACTTTTGCCTTCGGAGTAAGCTCTCATTATAA